>JXXB01015238.1:0-17488 GCA_000956275.1 Anopheles koliensis
GCTGTTACACTGGAAATTAACGGAAACAAATAGTTGTGATGTTAATGTGGGTTGATTTCAGTAACTGCAATACATTATTGAAAGCAAACATTTTAACCATAATTCAGTTTTGCATACGGTCTATAACTAAAAAGTTTTTGCTTTGTTTGAAAAAAATATATTTCACAACCAACTACGACTTCTATCTTGATCAAACATTATTCTTCATTAATTGCTTCAATTTATTCAATCAATGATAAAACATTACGAACCAAAAACCTTTGTTTGAACGAATTCGTCAACTTTTATCATTTAATATTTAAACGCAAATAAATTAACATGCCACCATGTTTAATTTACACTTGTTTTAAAATGAAAGTGATTTTTAAACATTAAGTAAATACGGACCAATTCTTTTCGTGTGATACTTGACCACTTTTAGTATCTTTTAATTTTTCGTTTGCATTATTTATGTTTTTAAAGAATTCTTTTAACGATCATATCGTACAGAATAAACTCACTATTTTGAAGATGCACAGGTTTGTTTGGATATTCACTCTAACCGTAAATGTGAAGTAGTAGGCAATCTACATTAAGTTCAAAGTTTTTTTTACACTTCAGTATTATTAATACGCTTTTCACTTAGTCACATTAGCACGGCACATCACTTTTACACGCCAGTTAATAGCCTCTACAGTGGACAGTTAATGCTACGTATCCTTGAAAGTACTACGAGCAACGTGATTCGAATGAAAGTAACCTAAACCTGTACACCACACTAACTAAAAAAAGTGGTTTCTATACTTCTGCACCATGCTGCCCCCTGGTAGGGTTCTTTTGCTGGCCGTGGGCTATTGAAACCAGCAAGAGACGATCTTGTACGCTGGAGCGTAATAGTGCAAATAGGAGTAGAGTAACGCATGTTCTGTTCTTTATATAAGCTCCAAACGAAACTTCCATGCTCCGACAGCTTCACGTGCGTCGGTTGTTGCCTCCCATCGATCTTGTGCTCGTTATTCGTTCGTGTACCCATTCGTACGCCAGTTTACTCATGAGATCGCGAGAAGGAACCGACCGAACCGCGAAGCTCGCGTGTCCGACAAGCAGCAGCATCTGTTTCGCCATCTTCAGTCGACTTGCGATGCATGGGAGGGACGAGAGCAAGGAGGAACTGATCGAAGATCAGCACGAGCATGAACGTTCGTTCGGAAGCACGAATTCTGAAGAAAGTGAGAGTGTATACGGGCAAAAGTACGAGCATCAGGCTCAAACCGATTGGAATTATCAACTGCACTTACCGTTCAAGCATGCTACATTCATTGCAGATGATTGCACTGATTACCTATTATGAAATAATATTATGTGCCATTCCGCTATATTGAACCATAGGTCATGATTCTACCATTTTTTAGTGCTTGGTATATTAACCGATGCCAACGAAAGTTTTGCGTTATGCATCTAAGAATATTTATCACTGGAAATGTTATCGCATTCTAATATGATGCGCAAACATCCGGGAAATATGTGTCACACACGTATTAAATGAATCCGCTCGTGGTAAATGGTAACAACATTCGTTAGGAATTTTTCGTCCACTTTTTTATTCAAGCCACCTTCAACGTAATCCTAACAATTGCTAATCTTTTAGTTACACAAAAGATCATCTTGTCGTGGTCGTCTTGTTCGGGAATACCACGAGGAGTCGAGAGAATCAGTGGGCATGCTGAGGTCGTCCTATTTTTATTCTGTTGCGTTATAACGCCATAACAATTTGTCATGGATAAACATGATTTGTGTGCAGGGTAGGGCTGTATTGAAACACAGAAGAGTAAAATTGATAATATTCTCTAATTTAATGTATATGTCTTATAATTCTCTACTTTAATGTCTATGTCTTATTGGTTAAATTATGTAAACCGATTAATAAAGAGAATGCACACAACAGTTTGTTTTATTGAACAGCAGTCTAACGATTTTCGACTCATAACTTTTTGTGTGTAATGAGACTAATGACAAATTGAAAACATTATTATTTCATTTTCAACAGCAAATTGTACTGCAAGTGTTTTGCGGTTTAATAAAAATAAAAGTTTAATATTTCAATCGCATGTTGATAGCTATCCGTGCAAACGAACACAAACCTTTGAAAATTCAGCTCTTCTTTAGTCAGCTAACACCCGTGCTATGTTTTATTATGAACGTCTTAGTACTTAGTACACTCATGTTAGAAAGGAAACTTATGAGCCGGGCGTCCTTTAAGTTACTCACAGCTGGTGTGCAGCGTCGTTCGAAGTATGGCATGGCAAAACTTACGCTTACAACGAAACGGAATCGAAATCATCAGTTTTACCTTAAAACATCAATGCTGTCTTATCGTTTATATTGCAGTAGAGAAGATATCTTTCCAGCATCTTAGCCTGTGAACATTCTTCTCGGCGGATATTCTCACACACTGGTTGATCCAATTTTCAGATGTCTACTATCAGACATCTCACACATGCTCTGCATGATGGAAAACACCACATTGTTAAGGAACAATGTTGAATATAAATGCAATATTTCATAACCCAAGCGGGATAAATAATTCAAAAACATTGAACAAGTTCAACATTATACTTGCACTCTGTTCACCTGCATTGACCCTGCTCTCATGAGTCGCGTGCATCTGCGCGTGTACCTGCCCTCTAGATTCAAGCGCACACACTGCCAACGAAATCATCTATCGTTGCCATCCTGCCATCTCGTCGATCATGAACGACGTCCACCCCGATCCGGAACGGAAAGGGCTTCCGATGACGGTGACGACATGATTCGCTAGCCGCTACTATCTATGCCGCTCATTGCAATCGCAGAGGACGGACCAACGGCTCCGACACAAATACATGCAGACGAACATAGTAGACTCAGTCGCTTGACGGTTGGGCTCTAGTTGCTGCTAGCTTTCGTCCGGTAGCACACGGACACCCATGCGCCATTGCATAATTGCTCGCAGGTCTCCTTACTCTCGATTTACGGCCAACTGAGACCGTGAAAATGGCGAATGAAGATCAAAGTCGTCCAGTTTTCGACCTGAACGTGGGATCGTGTTTAGAGTAGCTGCTTAGCTGATTGCGGTTACGTTACGATCATGCGCCACTCTGTGGTTGGGCTACAGAGTAGCGCAACCACCACTGCACTTGACACTGTGTGTGGAGGCACACTTGAACAGCATCGACAGTATCACCGGCATCCTATTGCTGGCGCAGGAATGCGGATGACTGCACTCATCGGTCTACCTCGAGGTCCTGACGGCGATCGGTTCGAATCCGTTACGCGTTCAGTTTTCAGCTTTGCACTTGACAAGTTTCTCTTGACTCAAAGTTCTCAAAGTTTGAGCGCATGTTCCTTGTGCCATTATCGCCGTATTTTAACGGCTACGCGACGAATTGGGCGACAAAATCAAGTGCGTGGGTTTTCTCCAAAGTAAAAGCAGCCAAAATTTTTCGTTTATGCATTGACGTACCCATGACGCGCTGGGTTAATGGTTGGATGGTGAAGCACCGTCCACCTCCTTTGCCACATTCAGCCACTCTTTTAGCACTGACTGACGTCACTGACCGGAGCGTAACGTCAGAAGGTCAGGAAGCGTCATTGGTGAGATTGACGCGATTACCGTGAATTAACGTGTGTGTAATTAAACTACTTTTTGTTTTTGCTTTCATGTACCTTTACCGGGCCTCCCGCATACTGATACCAATCACCGCGACTGGGCGCAGTTCATGCCAGAGGTCACGTGGTAACGTGTTTGCTGAAAGTTTAGTTTTGCTCAAACGTGACACGATCGTCTACATGTGTCTTGCTAGCCATTTCATTATCAGCCATCCCATCATTTGCATATCGAATATGATCTCCTGACAAAATGAAAGCACACCGGAACACACAGTACAAGTGGAAAAATTCGGTCCATGTTTTAAACAAATTACCCAAAAGGTTTCAAATGATTCCTGCAGCTAAGATTTTGCTAAGATTTTTCGTAGTATTCCTACTACCGAAGTAGGTTTAATGTGAGATTATAATGTGCGACGTAGTAAAATGAATATCATGAATAGTAAAGCCCCACAAAACAATTAACAAAACAATGCTGGATCACGCCGGTCCTGGCCACACACGCCACCAGACTAAAGGGTCATATACGTGGGAAGAACCGTCGGGGTCTCCACATTGCTCAACGTATGCGGAAGAACAGGCTGGACTAACGTTGTGCTACTCAAAGGTCACAAATGGAGTGCGAAATTACGAGACGAGGAATAAACAAAGATATCTTCGCTCTTTTCTCCCTCGTGGCTCAACTGCGTGCTGCAGTTGAGGTGCAAAAGTTCATCTGTGCAGCGACACACTCGCACCTTGACGGCGCACATGCAGTAAACCTACAATCAACATGCAATGAAAGCGGGATACATGATCGTTAAGATATTTGATTTAGTTTCACCACACTTGACCCGACCTTGTGCGTTTTTTGTTATCGTACCGAGCTTTTCCGGTCGTCACCGGCACTCTGCGCTCACGTAAGATCCGGTGTTCACGCCGGCTGGTATTTCCGTGACCCATAAAATACCCGCGGCGCTCCCAATCTTTTGCTCCTTCAAATAATACTTCAGCAAAAGCTTACACTGTTTAATACGTAATTCATAGTGACAGGGACGAAAAGAAAATCATTCTGACACACTATCACGCACAACAGGGGTTTCCCTTATTCTACTGTCCTCAGCGAGAGATAAAATTGAAGGTTGTGGTGCAACTGCATGCACTCGAGATTCCTGCAAAAATTTTCTGTCATGTGCTACTAATTGTTGGTTTCACTTAAGCTCAGTGCGCCGCGTAATTACTGTCGAGTCATCGAATCGATTTATGGATGTAAAACGGTAGCATGCAACATCTCAAGCGACAGTATCGTGTGCGTTAGTGATGCACAGTTTTTTATTGTTGTAACTGAACGCATCGTAAACAGAACTTTGATATTTCTATTCTTCATTTTCGGATACTAAAGATAGAATATAATCTACTGATTAGAACTCATTGGAATGAGATTTGTAAAATAAGATAAATATTTATGTCAACCAATCATCCAAGCAACCTTTCACAACAAGAATAAGGAGACCAAAATATAACAATCAATCAGTTGTAACTTATGTCTTATACCCGTTTGAGGGGAAGCATTAAAAGCTAAGCTAGCAAAATTTCTCAATTTTCTCAAAAATGACAATGCCAGAATTGTACCAAATCGTTCATTCATATTTTATCAAACCAAGTGCCAACGAAAGGAAATAAATTTGATTTTCCATATTCTGTTCGCATTCCGTCAGGCGAATTCGGAACGGAAATGCCATGCTCATTCGGAACGGAAATGCGTAGCAATTATCGATCGACGATTAGGCAAATTAATTTACAACCCTCTTGTGATAAAGGCGTAGATATTCCACAATGACAGCCCGACTACTACGAATGAAACGTCATATAAGGTTAGCTCTTTTCACGAGCACAACAATCTAATTACTGCAATCCTCTTCAATATTGATAATCGACAGCACAGAAGATAACACAACTGGTACCAAGCCGCGATAAGCCTATTTTTGAAGGGAAAGGAAAATTAGATTACAATTTTATGTTATATTTGTAGCATGCGTTTGGTAAAACTAGTTTTTGTTTTCATTGAACTCCTTGAAGTACTTTTTTGCGGAAAGTGTTGAAAAGTTTTTACATATTTCGAACATAAATGTTGTAAAAAATCCCGTTGTGAAACGTTACGGCTACCTATGTGTGTGCGAAAACGGCGCTGTAAAGTACGGTCTACAAACTTACGTCAACGGACGGCTCGGTACACCAGTTCTTAGAGATCGCTGATAGCGCAGCGTTCGTCGTTTCACGAATTAATTAATTTTCCAAATCGATGCAAATGCGCCAAGCTATCCGATACCACGCGACCGATCAACAAGTTGCGTTCAAACTGCTGCACGCTATTTTTGCCATTCTCGCCATTCACCGCTCTTCATGCCGACCATCGTATTTCCTGTAGCTTTCATTTTTCTGCAAATCTTTTCGCCTCGGCTTCAAATTTCTTACTTTCATTATCTCTTTCCTTCGTCAAAGGGCGTAGGTTTGGACGTGCCAGTAAAGCGCAACAGGGCAAATATTATTTATCAGCGCGTGAAGCCCTGCGCGGAAGCTCTTTCCCTCTCCGGCGCTCAGCAGCCGAGCAGCTACCGGTGAAATGCGATAGAAAAAATAATCACTATGGCATCAGCACAGCGAAAGGATACGGTGAGAGAATACTTTCTCATCAGTCTGGTGTGGATAGGATCAAACCTTTACGAAAATGGTTTTGGAGAGAGTGCAACGTAACGGCTGTACTCCCGGCAGCAGTACAAACACAGGCTGTTGCCACTTCCGGTGAAGATAAAATCCCGTATAAAAAGGCAGTCCGAACACGCTTCCGGCGGTAGACCGAAATATTCGTTTGAGTGGATACTAGTGGTGCCTACAGTCGCATTTTAAAACGGTGACGTGATCTACGTGACAGTGTTTAGTGCACAAAACTCATAACGTGCATCGTTATCGTTTCTTTCCGAAGGTGATTGTCTATTTAAAATGATGTGTTAATTGTGAAAATTGGGAAAATGTTGCAAAACTACTGCCATCTATTCATTGTAGCCAAAATCATGGCCTACTTGGCAAGTAATTGCAACAGTTCATTAAGACCGTGTGACTTGTACTATTTAAAACGCTGCAACTGTAGACTACTTGTAATACTTTTATTCAGTCACATTGACCACAATTTGAATAATAAAATAGGATTTGTTTGTTTCCTGTAAAGTATAATCGTTTCATTGAGCCTGTCACATTTTACTTGCTACCTAAAAAGAGTTAAACGGTGTTATTTGAATACGTAATCCCCGTGGGTAGCTCGTCATGAAAGATACTGATAAGATTTGCAATTGGTTTGCAGCCGTGTTGATGTGAAGCGGAAAGATCGAGTGAATTTTGGAAAATTTAATGCAGCTTTTCGAAAAAGCTCTGGAATCCATCATAACTGCTATATATTGCTTAAAATGATAGCAATAGTAATTAAAACTCTTGAATGAGGAACTTGTCTAAGCCTTACATTTGAGTAAAAATTGATGACCAAACATTTCGACGCATTATACAATTTATTTGATTTTTTTTTGTCAAATATTAACAATACCTTGACTAAGTCATGTTTTAATTGTGCACCAGTTTAGCTGCACATACATTATGTTTGTTTAATTTCTACTTATTCACACTCTTAAGCAAGCTTCCAATAATTGTATCCGACTTCAACCATCTGCTCCAGCTAAAGTACATGTGTCCCTAGCCTGCTAATTACGATATTGCACAAATATTGATAAACAACAGCATCGATTGCTGTGTCAAGATAAACTTCTCAATAGTCAAACACCTCCCGAACAACAACATTTTGTATCTTTGAGTAAGACTCATATGCGTGCAGTCAAGCACATTTGGCAATCTAAACACATTCTTGTCTCGGCGATCGGATAGGGTGTAGCAGAAGCAAAAGGAGAAGCATATCGGTTTTTTTTGGTACACGATCGATGACGTTAATTACGTTGTTCATCGGTAGGGTATTCCCATAATACAATTTTTACGATTCACCTGCGGGAGATCTTTAATAAACATAGAAATACCAAATGGTCTGTTAGCGATCGTTTCTTACGCACTGCAGGCAAGCCAACGTATTTACAAATCGTGAAGTGCTAATGATTATTTAATACGGCACACAAACAGCGTACACTTATTTACACTTGCCCAGCCAGGCCCCGATAAACATATGCCAAGAAATTCCCGCCGTCCTAGTGAGTGCCGAGGAAGGTCGCTATGAAGAATGATGACTAATATATGAAGAAATGTTGCTGTTTTTTTACCATCGAATTCTTTCATAAGCCACCCAAAGACATGAAAGCAAAGTACTGCACCCAACACAAATCGACAATTATTTGTTGAGGGGGACAAATAATTGAATATCAAAATTTGCGATACGATGAGGGTTGTAAATGCCGTAGAAGATTAGCTTCGCTTCGCTGGAAAACTGTAACAAATGGTTTCACTTATTTCCAAAAACGCAACCAAATTATATAAACGACATGATTTCAAATTACAATGCCTGTTATTAAATAAATATTTTGCAAGAAGATACTCAAGATTCCAAATAGTTTTATTACAAACATCTCAAGGTCAAAGAGTGCCGCTGGTGAGGTAACATTTTTGCTCGTCAAAGTTTACAAATTATTTAGCTGCTCATTTCCGGCAAGAATAAAGTTTGCCCTGAACAAACAATGTGCCCTCGCCGGTATATGTGCACAGACGCCAGATTCATTAAACGTTACGCTCAGTACGGTACGTGCAGATTTTTTTTTTCGCTATCGCCTGTTGTCCTAGCCCTTCAATAATTTGCTCTATCATTAGAAGAGGAACGAGGTAAAGCTCTATTGTAGGAATATTGAAATCTATGATAAGCCACGTTCTTCAGTATTTAGCGCACCAAACATTAAACCAAAGCTGCAAACTGAAGACTAGCGCTGATTCTTGTTTGAGGAAGAAACCATCTAAAATTATACAAGTTTGTGTAAAAGAAGCTAGTTAATTAATTTTACATTTTGTAGCAGTTAAACAAATTTAGTGAAGCAATAGGAAAAATTCTGCATTCCTGCTTTACCTCACAATCTATATCATCTGCGTATAGCAATCTTGAAGTATTTCCAATGATTGCATTCTATCGTTCGAAAGAGGATTGGGTGGAATTACAAACATTACCAGTGAGTGCTAGGCGTGTGTTCGCAAGCAAGAATTTCGCTTACTCACTTTTTCTACCACAACTTCGAACGCGAGGATGAGTTATGAAGGCATTACCATAAATTGCGCTGATGAAAGCCGCTTTCCTATTCGCTCCCTTCCAGACCATTCTACATTTACATGGGTTTTCCTCGTCAGATTTGTTTTACCCTCCGGACACGGTGCAAGCAAATCGAACTAATTTGTATTTTTTTTCTTTAACACAAATGCTAGACTCCAGTGCAATCCTCAACCACTCGAGATGGCATCCAGCACTTTTACTCAGCGTCTCCTTGTGGCCCTCATGATCTGCACCCTGATCGCCGATCTTAGCACACTAGCTGCAGCACGCCCACAGGATAGTGATGCTGCATCGGTGGCGGCCGCCATTCGATACCTGCAGGAGCTAGAGACTAAGCACGCCCAGCACGCCAGACCGAGGTAAGTGCATGAGAAAGAAGTTTCATCCGCGAGCCACCTACTGCTTTCTTTATAGAATATTACGTCGCTTTATAATCACTGCCGCCACCACCACCGTGTGGTCAGTTGTTCGCAGGGCGTTGCCTCGTAGCCTCCGATCGTGTCGAATTGTCCTTGTGGACGGTCAAGGCTGTCAAGACGTAAATAAACGTGCACACATTAATAACGATGACAGGTCAGGGTGCGCGTGCTTCGCGGGTATTCCCCATGCCTATGGCAAAGGAAATTACATTTACTGCAAGCTACATACCCTCCACCCAACATTCACACGATCGTTCGACAGAAGAGTCGATGCAACTTCTGTGATGCTTCCGGAGGTCAGAATTCCAACTAGCCGCCTGCTCCTTGTGCGGGCATTGTGCGATTGTACACGCACCCGTGCACTAGTGTACTAGCTTCGCGGGTTAAACCCGCTCTAGCATTCGATTACTAGTTTTACAGGTTCTGCTTTAAATTCCTTCCATTTCGTTGACCTTTTCTCCAGCTGCTCGGTAATGGCGCAGCGTGCATATTTATGTTCCAGCACATCTCATTTCCATACACGAGCGTCCCTTTCCATGCCGACCTATAATGCAGGATCGTATCTAGCGAAAGGTCCGAAAAACAGTGACTCTACAATTATTGTTCCCGCATTACGTATCCCTACCCTATTCGGGTAGAACAGATTACGGATTGTTAAAATAACCCACAAACCGGTCATCGGCCAAGTAACTATTATCTACCACAACGCCGTTGGCTTCCACGACGTATCGGCAATATGATAGTAATGAATGACCCAGTCTTGGAATCGCAGAATTGCGATTGTACGCGCACGGATGATATGTCGATCAAGTGTGCATTTATTGTTTTTATTGGAGTTTTTTTCTTCAATTTTTATTCTTGTACTTTGTACACAAATGGCGTACACTTTCACAAGCCCATTGAGGCGATAGTATAGCACGTTTGCTGGTAATCAAGGCACTGCCACTTTCGTTTATTGGTACGACTCGATCTGGACAAAAACACAGCTACACCAACGTTCTAAATACAACATTTAAAGAAGCTGACGAGACGATTGCTTTCCGTCTCGCTCATATTTTATGTGTTATATCCCGATTTTCCGAGGATTACCTTATGCAATATAGCACATTTTTCCACAACTTTTGCGTGTACTTTATTGCCGTGTGACTGAAGCAGCATTCCAGAAAAGATGAACAAAATCTCTGAAAATCTCGAAAACAAGTACAAACAAAAAAAACGCTGTCTTTTGAGTCCTTCAAGTACGAGAAACTGTATGGTGTTGCGTGTCGTCCTATAGCGTCCTATAGTCATACGATACGCGAGACACCGGGCATAAGCACATGGGATAGCACTGTGCGCGCGATTCACGAGCAAGTACGCGAAAGAAAGAAAGAAAAAACAATTCCGTCCCACGAGCAAGCCGTTTGATCTGTGCCAACTCCAAACTTTATGAAGCCAGTGGAACGCCACTTGAGCGGCGAACGATGTCAACGAAAACATGTGTGATTCGGTGATTTTTCCCCTCAAAATTGACTGAATTTATCATGAAAGCTATGCTGAGTTCTTCTGTTCGGTGGATGCAGCTACCCGCGCTAATCGAATCGAGATCATTTTACTAATCTAATCCAACTGATGATCGGATTAAAATTTGTTTTAATACAGATGAATAATCTGTATGACAAATGGATTTATGAAATGATGTTTGTTGTGCATAATCAACGTCACGAAATTGCTTATTAAGTTGAGGCTAACTTTATTTTAGACTTTCGGTTCCGACCGCTCCTTAACTCGGTAAAAACAGTGTCAGAACCGCGCAGAGAATCGAGCTACTAGCAAACAAATAGAATGTAAGCGTGCAGTTCTGTTCCATGATCAGACCTACCAGATTGCTTCCAAGCACGCTCCCCAACCGACCCATCATTAGGCTCAGGCAGACGGCCATGGCACGCACATTCGTCGGGAATATGGAAACGGTAGCACCGTTCAGAGCAGAGATCGATGTGCCGGCAAAGACTAGGAATGAACAAAACAGTGTCATCGTAACGTACGCATTGTCTACGAACTGCAGCACAATGCCGCAGAAACCGGAGAAGAACAGGTTGAATGCCACCAAAGTCTTGCGCCCTAGTTTTCGCATCAACACCGACATAGCAAGGTACAACACCGTGTACAATGCACCCAGTGTGATACTGTAGATGAAGACACGTTCATTGATATTGTCATTGCACACTGTATCAACGGTTATGATTTCGCGTTCGAGCGCAAGTGTGCTATTCTTCCGGTCAGCAGAAGCGTTCAGTGCGTCACACACGGTGGTGTCTGTGACCTGCGACGCCGTAAGCCGGTTGATGATGTCTGGAAACCATAATCCCATGCCGGATGAGCTGAAAAATAAAGATGAAATATGCTGATTCCGTTCGTTTTGCGAAAACCATCAACCCATGTGTTAGTTAACCTTACACAACAAATAAGCCAAATTGAACCATGCAGCAGATGAAGAAATTAATCACGTTTGGCTTCCGGAACAGTGGGACCGTTTGATTCCAAACGCTGGTAGTAACATGCCAAAAGCTTCCCGAACTTTTCGGTCCCACGCTGCGATCCTTCTGGCCAGCTTCAGGCGTTATGTGTTTCACGCCAAAATCGGCTTCGACTGCATTCGGATGATTTTCCAGATACAACCGCAGCAGAATGGCATACGCTTCCGATTCGCGCCCGCGGGACAGGTAAAACTTGGGACTCTCGGGAAGTACCAACAGCCAAAAGGCTCCCACCATTGTCGGCAGGGTGTACACGAAAAACAAAATTCGCCAAGGTTTCAGCACGAGTTCCGTTCCGGGAAGACCCACTGCCCAATGGAATGATAGCACGTACCATCCGGTTACTGTGAAGGAAAATCAATGGAAAATAGGTGATAAATTTTGTTAAAATAAAATTAATGAAAAAAGCCCTATGTGTTGGTTAGCAATTGCTCATCAATATATTCATCTTAAGAAGCAGAACTCAGGTTGCGAAGAACGCGTAAAACTTACTTGCTGTAAAAATTGCTGACAGTCCCACGGCAACACTGGCATACGTTATCACCATCGTACGGTTCGCCGTCTTGAAGAATTCTCCCAGATACGCAAAGATGGTAGCCGACGGTGCCGAGATGCTGTAAGAACAGATTGGAACAACATTATCACCTGATAAACAACAACAGAACAAAGGAGAAATCGGAGCTAGACCTGACGCCCGACCAGTACTTACAATACTCCCACCATGAAACGCGTAACCACCATCATGGTGTAGTTGATGGATAAACCGGAAAACACCGCACAGATGGCGGTCAGCATCAGTGACACGATGAGCGTCCTTCGGCGACCTTTTGTATCTGCCATATAACCCCAGAAGTGTGACGAAACGATAATGCCTGGATTGCAGATTGGCAGTACATGCGAATGGCAAGAGAAAAAACACCAACAAAAACACTTTTTATTATTATCCTTCCGTTCGTTTCTTTTTTCCTCCATCATGCAGCGTTTTATCGCTTTGGAGCCGTGGACAGCAACAAACTTTTACCAAATTAAACAGCTATGATAAACGCAGCGTGAAATTAGTTTTACTTTTAACACACAATTTCCCGTACGTACCTAAGCTCATCGCTACACTACACAAAGCAGCGCTTAAATCTGAACGTCTTTTTTTTTAAACGAAGGCATGTAAATATTGCCTGAATATGTTTCATTAGTTTGTGATACGGGTTACAGAAGGAAAAATTCGAACTCCATACCCATTCCAACGGTATGTCTCGTTTGTTAGCATTCTTGTTTGTGGGTTTGCTATTTTTTCTTCGTCATCATCATCCTTGAGTACGGGGAGAAGAAATTAGTGAGGAGAAACAACAAACCAAACGAACGGTCTCTTTCCTTTTCTTATCAAACAAGATATAGATAAAGCATGCCCGCACCATGACGTATCGTTGTGGTACCTGTTGATGGTAGTTACGGTCAACAGGAAAGTTATTTTAATCGTCGGTACAATGGCGTGTCCGCTGCCCGAGAAGTGTATATATAGTGTGTTTCAATTTCTCGGGCACGTTACAAAAACTGGACATACTGTAAGCATGCTAATCCGTGGGATCTCAGCAGGGTTGGCAAACAGTCTTATAAATAATAGTCAAGTGTTGTCCCACGACACAACAATCTGCACTGCAATTGCGCCGAGCGTCCACGATCATTCGGAAATTGTTGCTAACAAACAAAATCTTCCGGCGAAGGAAGTAACGCAAAAATGCATGTTCTACGGTAAATGTATTTTTTTTTAAATTCCTTTCAATTATGACGAAGAGTATTTGTTTCAGGGGTGAGTCTGTTAAACGTTTAAACGTTTTGCGTTGCGTTTTCATACATTTGAAAGTTCATATGCTGTGATTGTTGCTTGCATACATGGCGCGTTTGTAGTTTGCAATTCATCAAGCTTTCTGTTGATTTGATTGTCTCCACTGTAGTCTACCGTGACACTAAAACTCACCTGCAAAACTTACGCCCGTCAGTATTCCTTTATCCGTGGTGGACAGATTTAAATCACACTGAGCGGCTGGAATTACGATTGCTATACCCATCGTTTCGTTCAACACCGCCATTATCACTATCGAAGAAGCAATAAAGACGTGCAAAGTTGTCCTTCCGAAACCTTCAGTTGAAAACAATCGAATGTTACCGATCACTACGGTTCATCATGGTGTCAACTTACTAAACGAGGCTTACCAATAATATCAATCACTTCATCGAAACTATAACTTTTCGATTCGGGATCGATGGTCGCATTGTTGGCCGACATTTTACTACCTTCTATCGTAAAAACCGGAGGACGATTCACTTCGGCACGCATGCTTATGCTTAACCGTTTAGGGTATCAATTTGAATCGCTATCACTCCACTTTTCCGCGTTGGTTTGGCACTTTTTAAAACTACGCATAAAATAAGAGAGCTTAATATTGCAGTTCCACAAACACTGCTTGCTGTTCGAGGATGTCTTAACACTAACTGCTCGGTGAAACCATTCGTGTGCACTGAGAACTACAAGATCTTGCACAGTAGCTTAAATTGCAGTTCTTCTAATCAAACAACGTAACCTGGGCGCACCGTTTGTTGCCGACGGCGGCGATAAGATGAAAAGTAATCACCATGCAAAAGAAAGCTGTTGCTCATTTAGAAATACGGAAGTACGTAGGTTGTCAACCCGATGATAATTTTAATCATGTATGACGCAGGCTAAAATTTATCTATGTGATCAACTAAAAAAGAAACATTTTTTTTTCAGATTTATTCTCAAAAGCTCTGAGTTTCATTTTATTTGAGTTATAGATCTATGTATGAAATAACTAAATTTGTGCTCCGTTTGCTTGTTTGAAATGAAAATATTTATTTCATTTGAAAGCAGCTCCAATTTTAGAATAGGTTGAAATTTCATTGGCATTGTTTCTATAGCATATATCGCCATTGGACGCACAATGCCATGTGTACATCATAACCGACGAAGGTTTTAAGAACACCGATGAAGTCCTCGCTAAAGGATACGATTAAAATTGATGGAAAACTACATTTAATCTGTACACAAGCTTCATTATTTCATAGGATCAATGCATAAGCTTTCGAAATAAGTTATGTTCTCTAGGTAAATCAATCGTTGAATCAAAACATTACCAGAGTTTATATATTTCGATCAGAACAACAATTTTTTGATACGCTTTTTTAACAAAAGTCAGTTCTCGAGCGATTGGCATAAACCTTTTTTTAATCTTTACCCATTAGCACCCTCTCTCGGTTAAATATATGCGGCGTCGAATATGCTACCTATGGGTGTGGCAAGTCGATAAGCTTGTAGGATGTTATGATCAAAACTACAAATAGAACGTGCTCGTAATTTTGCAAGAGATAAGCCACATCAGAAAATATTAATCATTATATGGCTGTTTTTCTGCGCATTCTAACCCAATGCAAACAAAAGGTTGTAATGATCTCTGAACTTAAAATGAATATCAGCATCTCTTTCCTGTGTATGTATCCTGCGTATTGTCTATATCGTGCCACTTTGTTCTCTCATCTATCTGTGTGTGTGTGTGTCTTTGTGTTTTCTTATAGGTTGATACGAAGTGAACTGCCACCCAATATAAATGGGGTTCACTCGGGACTAGACAAAATTATTGGATATTTCATCCTAGAAGCTATCGACAGAGCACACTCGACTGACGCTAGACCCAGGTGAGCCGCTGTCACCGTATCCATACCGAAAAGTTTCCTACTATTCCACTCCTTTCAATCCACGTTTTCCGTCACGCTCAGTTTTGGCAATTCTTCCCACTGTTTTCATGCGGCTAGTTATTAATACTACTGACAACAGACGACTATTAACGAGACTTACACATAATGAAGAAAACATTATAATTCACTCGATGTGCACTGTGCTGTAGCATTAAGTTCATTACATAAACCCTATTGTCTCTTATGTTTTGCAGATTCGGTAAACGTGGCGGTTATCTCAACCCGGCAGTATTCGGACAAGATGAACAGGAGGTAATTATCAACTAAATGGAGTCATCAATTGTCGCATTGCCACCGAAGCTATCTAGCTTATCTAGTCTGTTTGAATAAATACAACAGAACCTTTACAGGCTGATTGGCAGGATCCAACATTTTCGAGATGAACAACTTCCAACGAATGTCTAGATGATGTATGAAAACCAGAAAAAGGCTACCAACAGCGTCCTAATTATCCCATCCCACCAGCCGATGACATGATCTTGATCCTTTCGCACAACGAATCACATCTTTGCGTCGTTGATTGGATGGCAGTTTTGCTATCACTTCACTCACGCATTAGCTCAACGCTGTAGTCTACATCTAACTCTACACACCTGCTGTTTGTCTCACCTTCATTTCTTTCAAATGAACTATACCAAAAATATGTAGTAATAACAGTTATTTAACTAGATTACTTAACTAAAAACACACGCATATACAGACACATCTATGTACCCGTTTGCGTCCATGACAATTAAACAATGGACTAAAAGCGAAATAAAATTACATTAAAATTGACATCATGGCTTATTTACATGTAGATTTAGGCTCAAACATTTTAGTGCTTTGGAAATGTTTCTCACATGGTCTTATGATACTACTTCAACTTTACGTTCAGACAGAAGACACTATGCGAAATAAATCTTTCTAGCTTAATATAGATGTTAAGCTGTTAAAGGTCATAATGTCTGGCTTTAATTGTTTTATTCAAATCTTATATCGTCCTAACATATTTATCTCCGCCGAAACATGTTGGGACGTGCCGTTTGTAGTTTTATATAATTCATAGTTGCAGTATTTTCGTGCAATTATTTGCACGACATATAAAATGGGGGAAGGGTAAGTATTAATTTAATCTTATCAAGGAGCTAATTCAATATCACTTCCATGGTTCCTATCGGCTTATATCAACTTAATAATATCTAAACGAACATACCATGATCCTGCTCGCTAGGTAATTTCTAATTGAAATTTGGTAGTAATTTCATTCTATTTGAAATTTGATACTGGTCTCAATCTCCATAAAATCTCACATGATTGGCACAGTAAAAAACTAAAACAAAAATAAAATCAGTAGAATGTAAACCTTCTAATGATAAAAAAAGTTCTGATGATAAATAAGTTAATCAAAGTGTATTCTTAAAACATTTTAGTGTTTTGGTTTTTTATCATATACTAATTAAAACATAAAAAATCGTTTGATTTTAAATTGTAAATACGTCAAAGCTAGTATTGTAATATTCAATCTTAGAGCATTGTTATTAATTTACTGCAAGATGATCACTTAATTAACTTATCAGGCACTACAATTTCAAGGAGTGGTGTTTAAATACTCCAAACCGTTTATGGTCGTGCGCCGTGGTCAGTATATCGGACGTTCTGGTGAAAGATTTAACGCCTCCTTTGTCCAGCTTAACAACAAATTTGAAAATATAATTCCTGGATTCAAATTTAATGTTCATTAGTTAATCAAAGTATATTCTTAAAACATTTTAGTTTTTTGGGTTTTTTTTTAATTTAAACGGTATTCCCGCCTACATGTTGCCGTATTGTTAGTGCCTATTTGCACTGACTGACATTTTTGATCTCAGGGCATTTCCTCCCTGTGCTTTGGCCTTATA
>JXXB01015278.1:0-11480 GCA_000956275.1 Anopheles koliensis
TAGGGAGCGTTTTTCATCATTGTGAAAAAATAGTAACGGTTAGTTAGTACTTTTAAAAATTTACAAAAATCATAGGAAAATGTATTTTATTACAAGCAACATCTTCGCTGAACATTGCTTTTGGCTATCTCTTCAACTTTTCGTTTTATTCACAAAAAACGGGTGGTCGTATAGTTGTGTTACGCACTGTAGTGGTATGTCATTGGATGCTTATAAAAAAATTAATGAGAGTTTGAATTGATTTTTTTCTCAATAATGTAAACGTTGTTTTATCCAGCAATTAGCAAAAATTAAAGCTATTACCATTGGTTGATTTTCATCTCCATTCAAACCCACAACACTTATATACCTAACAAAACTGAATTATATTTTGATTAGTTATTAGGGTAAAGTCTTCATGTCAAAACATCGGTTCGTAAGACGACTCTGGCGTGTGCAATCAACATTGTTTAATTTTTATAATATGGTCTCTTCAAGGCACAAAATTCAATGTAATATATTTCGATACATAATCAATGCTATTTTTAATTTTTTTGTTAACATCTTTTTTAAATTAACGTATTACTAATTAAACAAAGTTGTCGAACTAACGCCCTCTAACTAAATAAGAAAGAATTAATCTTTATTTTTTTCTAAATCTAGGCTAGGATTGATAAAAAGGGATTCATTTTTTTAATTTACGACTGTTGCTTGGTTGAATCAGGACAAATAAGGTTAATAACGAATCCACCTTTCAAACTGTCGGTGAAAAACAAAAAAAAAGCATGTTTTGACAATTGCTCGTTCCTGGCATGTTGTTTACATTGTCAAACAACATTATCCCTCATCAAAGTAAAATGTTTGCTAGGAAAATGGAGGCGTGAACTAAAGATGTAAGAAAAAGCTTGGAACATCAATTGCAATGGTTCAGCGAACGAAGGAGCGTAACTTCCAGAGGACCTATAGAAAGGTAATATGTCCCACATGCTACCAAAAGCTAGCGAATTCCGTGAAAATTCGATCCCGTAAGCTGTTTTTAGCATCATTATGGAGAATGAAACATACGCTAAACGGAAATTAAAAAAAAGGTTTTCCGAGCGCATATGTTGGTACTATTAACCCAAGTACACCTATAAACTACTCGTAAATAGTCGGTATTTTATTATAAATCTTTGGAAAAAAGTGAGTATACTCTGATATCGGATTCTACTACCGATCTGAAAGCTCAAAAGCCAAACACTCTTATATACTGCTCGCACTAATTTAGCCTTTGTGGAATATGTGCAATTTTTGGAAAGCTATCAATTAATCCTGATTTGATTTTATTTATTATCATGACCTGGCTGTATCAACCCCTGTTGGGATGTTTGGGTATGTGTATGGTTTGAAAGGTTTATTAATCAAGATTTTGATTAGCGGCAGTTATTACTATTGTTTATATAGAGATGATCTTTTTGGTATGAAATTTTGTTTTCAGGAATTGTGTACCAACTAGACTTAGCAGATAGCCAACTAGAACAAAAGCTGTCTTATTCAGGAACATTACGAATAAGAAAAGTTTAGGCCGAACGTCTTCGTACCAAATGATACCTATAAAAATTACCAAATGAAAAACATTGGGTCCTGACGTCTGGCAAGATGCGTGGAAGAACAATGAGGAGGAAGATGCAAATAAAAAATAAAAAGGTTAGATCATCCATCATTAGAACTGTTGTCATAAACGTTGGTTTATTAAACTTTGATTTAATCAACAAAAACCTAAAAATTTAATAATTCATCTCAAAAAGTAAACATTTTTTACAGTCATAAAAAGCGTCTTTTAAACTACAAGTGAATGATAACTAGAAGTTTTATACTACATTCTGTTGAAGTAGAGTAGATATTTTGTGAATAAAGGAAACTTGGAGATGCACAGTAATTATGGTAACAATCAATCAATTGACTTTTGTAATCAACACTTTAAGGGGAAAATTACGTCCTTTTATTCCTTACAAAAAATAGTGATATTTTAATTTAAAAGAATTTATTTTAAAATCGATTGATGAAGGGGCGTAGTTCATTTTGTCAATTCATATGGTAGGTTTCCTAGGCGAATGGAACAAAAATCTAGATGCTAGGAAAGCCACTTGTTGAGAGATTTTGATAAACAATATTGGCAGCGTAACCAACTCATTTTCGACGATAAATTGGTGCCAATGGGAGCACTGTGTAAGACTCAACGATTGTAAACAACATTGAAACTGGCCCTGTAGTGCTTCACTTAGAAGGTTAATACTTTTTGCTTCTTCTTGTAGATTAATAAAAAATAAAATAGGATCACATAGAAATACAGGCATTTAATTTTTACTCCTTGCTTGTAGCTGAGCTTGGAACTTAAGGTTCGTATAACCACGGAAACAACAACATATTTTGTGAGGAATTGCTAATGCATAACAGTCTTTTCGCTACTTAACTCCATTACAGTCCAAATATTTGTCGACTGTGGAATGTATTACATAGCGAATACCACAGATAGAAAATGGAAAAACACTTCATGTTTTCTTTCTTCTTAGACTTCTAATCGAAGAAGTTGATCGTAATTTCATATTTTATATAAGATATACTTTATTAGTTATAGTTATTTTAACTTTCTTAATTATGTTAAAAACATAAATATTAATACAACGATTAGTCAAAGCAATTGTTATTTGTTACACAGCTGTTTGAATTGGCTATATTTGAATTAAATATCCATCGATGTTCCATGTTGGGTGATCTGAATCGGTAGTAGGCTTTGGACAAGTCATCTGCATTAAAGGATGAGAGAATGTGCAAATTTCACAGCATGAACTGGTTAAAACAAAAGAACGAAGGAAACAGATTTTCGACAGTGAAGCCGAGCACCATTTGTTCAAATGAAGTTGATTTAATTCTTGTTTGTAAAGGATTTGCTAATACGAAAAAAGAGACCAAAGTGATTCTCATCGCTTTAGTTTGCTTAGTTGGTGCAACTTTGATTTGATTGTGCGCAAGAAGGAATAGAATTTTGTTAACAGCATATCGGTAAAGCACTACAGCATACGATGAGTGTGAGAGACATTCGTTGGCAGCGAAAAGGTACATAAAAGGCTGCATAAAGAACACATTATGAGATGCCGATCGCACAGCCATGTTGATAGCGTTCATTAATATTCATGGATATATAGTATTGTGATGAAAATTCGAGGAGCATTCTGTTGGTTGTCCTAAACGGAGCGCGCAAGCACCACAAGAGAACGAACGATTCTTTATGTTGCAAATCCCAGATATGAACCATTACGCTTTCAGATCGATTACGTCCAGCAAGCATGTAACATGATGTTGTGCAGTGAGTGACTCGGAGTACTTCTAACATGTATGATTGATTCCCATGTCCATCAAAAATGTCCACCAGCGACATACGGTCGTTGGGGGATTGGAGCCGGAAGCCGAACCAATGCGTTATTGACTATACAGGACTGGTTTGTCTTGTTATGATACGAGCCTTTTCCGTCTTCAGCTGAAGATTGTGCAACAGATGTTGTCTAAATAATAGCGTAATGGAAGTTGCCTGCTTGATTTCATGATGTTTTTGTTTTGTTGGTTTGTTGTGCGCAAGGGTGGTAGACCACAATCACGCGATTGGCATGCGTTATGCGGGTAAAAGGGCTGGTTGAGTAGGGGATCGCTTGTACTACCCACGGAAAACGAGATGCCTCATGTTGCGGTTTTACTGATGGAGACATTTAATAAGTTTAAATCTGCTCTTACTTCATTTGATATACGGATGGTATTTTTTTTGTCACTAATTAGCGATTTTCTTCGGAACTAGCGTTAGCGCAAGTAGCGAAACACTTGAAGCGCGTGCTGGAACGAAATTGAAATTGAGATGGAGGGAATAGGAAAAAAGTTAGCTAAATGCGTTCCAGTCAAATCCAATCCATGGTGAACGCTTTCCAAGCTCCACTTTGGGACGGCTCGGGCGAACCTTTCGGCAGGAGTGGCTCGTTCAACTAATTGGAAATTAGGTCCCTGGCCCTCGAACGACGGTGTGTACGGAGAAAACCGGTGTGTTGCCAGGAAATCGCTGCCTATGTTTACCACGCTTACCAAGCAAAACTGGCCAAAAGTTGGTCAGTTGTTGTCGGCTTGTGGACACTTCAAAGGTGTTCTGGTACGGGCGGGTGTCATGGCGAACTTTCCGGAAGATGTTTTGCTCTAGTGATCGTAATGGCAATAGAAAAAGCATAATAAAAATAAAAAAAATTGTTTCAAAGTTTTCGAGCTGAAAACTCTCAACAGGCTTGGAATGAAACACTGCCGCCACCAATTTGCTTGCGCGGTGTGTGGTTGAGAATTTACGAAACCTTCTCCGATAAAAAATGTGTATTTTTGTTGTAAGGTGAGAACGTGATTTTTTTTTGTTATATCGCACCAGCCCTTCGTAGAAGTTGTTATGTGCATGAATAGCTACATCAGCTTGGAATATGCTTCATTCGCAGAACAGCAAGGAGCGTGTAGGAAAAAATCGATTTCGAATTCTCATTTAGAATTTCATATTTATACATTTTCACATTTTAGCCATTTTAACGTTTCGTTGATGAGTCACTACCACTACCAGCATCGTTTGTCTTGGCGTGCCTTGGGGAAATTACTGAGCGCATTACAACATAACAACGCAGATAACGTGGTTAAACATTCAACTTCTAGCCAGCAAGAAAGCAGAATGTGCGCCATTCCAAGCAACTCTGGTATGGACATGTCACGCAAGTCAAAAGCCTTTTCAAACTCATTCCATCATTTGCAAAGCCTGACGGGTTCTAATCATGCTACCAGGAAGTCCTACATATGAACGCGTCCCGCTAGCGCCACGAATGATTTTATCACTTTCATGAGGAATAAAACAAAACGATGATGCTGGCTCTGGGTCGCAGGAAGTGAGGTTGATTGACGAGAGTTCGGAAACCTTGGAAACTTTCACTCTAGGGTACCCGAGAACGTCTCGCCCGGCTGGCGCAGATTGGATCGAACTTTATCTGTTTGTCATGTTCTGTGTCGTTATCTTCGCTATGCACTCGTTGAGCTTAAGTTTTAATCAAAGCAGATCAGATGGACCTCGCGTCCGTGCTGGAGCACTGCGGTTGGGGTGGTTGGGTTTACGGATGTGAAGAGCTGCTTGATCGATTTTTTAGTATATCTTCTGATTTCCAACGTGCACCGTTGCAGGGAAGACTGTTTTTGTTTTTTTTTGCACAGTTTTACAGCAATTGCAAAGTTGTTCTAGCTGTGTTTCGGAAACCGTCGATCTAACTATGCAACAGCTGCCGGAAATCTAATCCATCCCCAAGGTAAGCGAAGGTTCGGCGAATAAGTTTGTTCGAAATATTTTACGCTTAAGTATTCTCGGACACACCGGACAACTTCCAATTGAACCTTTTTGTTCACCGACTCCGGAGTATCATTTGTTATGCTCGACGAAACCCATCATCATCGTTATACTCGTTATACTCGTTATACTAATCGGCGTTCTAGTAGCTTACTGATTGAAGTGGCTCTTCCGTGATAACCAATTTGCTAATCCATCTGAGTGCAAAAGAAACACACAAAAATAGGCTACTCGATTGCCGTAAAGTTGCTGCCGATTCTGCCCTTTTCTGCCCAATAAAACCGGCCAACGACGAATACTTAGCATTTAATGCATTGGTGGCAAAACGGGCGGAAATGTTTTCCACTTTTCCGGAACCGCAAAATTGTAAAATTTCTATGGTTCACATCACAACGCAGACGCTCACGGTTCGCGCCCAATTTCCGATGGAAGAATTTTCAGGTGTTTCAGGAGCCTTGAGACGCTGCAATAAAGTCTACCTTGATCGGTAACTACCGAACCGGACGAGATTTTTATCAAAACATTTCTTCTTCGTCAGGACCGCGCTCGGCTCCTCTTTTACGAAAATGTTAATTTTTAAAACCCTCTTTCGAGGTTTCATAAGCGTAAAGTGCGTTTTCAATCCAGTGCCAGCGGCGACAACGGTTAACGAGCGCAGCTGGTTGCGTAGAAAACGGCTAAAAAAGGTTTGCTTTTCACCGCAACCGGCAGTTTCTAGATGACGCGTCTTTAATGAGCCGAGAGAGGGTTTTTGCCATAGGATTTTTTTAACATTTACCAATTCTGTTCGTGGTTATCACTGAGACGGGAGTGAAAATTATTTAATTCACACTGTCAGAAGATAATTAATTACTGGTTGTATTGCGATGTAATTTGTCAGATAAATCAATATTTTGCAATATTAAGCCACGATGGATCCGCTCAAAACGGTTTACTTTCCTGTTTGTTTGTGTTTTTGTTTTTGGCTCAGTTCCAAATCCATTTTATTTCCAGTTATTTATTTCACAATTGTTATTATAATGCTTTGCTTCTACACCGCTACCGCCGTTTTGTTTTTTATTCATTTATAATGCTTATTTTCGTCACCTGCGTCTGCGGTTACTGCTGCCGCTCGTTTTAAAAGCGCATTTACATCCGTGTGAACTTACAACTTATGCCACTGAATTTGTGTCATCGTGCTGAAACGTTCCGCGTCTTAATACCGCGGTGGCGGAGGCTGCCGGCATCACTGCATTTCAAATACCTGCCACCAGACGGCGCCACATCGAGCCAGTTTCCCGGGCTAAGGCTCGGATGCGCCAGCGGGAACGAACCGGGACGATGCACTTCCGTTATTGTCTCTAGACGAAGGCGTGTGTAGTAGTAGGCATATAGGAGTGGATAAAAAAAAAAACATCACTAGTACTTTTGTAGTATCTTACGCTACTACTGCAACTGCTTCTTGCTTGACAACAGTCAGCATTCTGTCCGTTGTAAAGTTCATATGTTTTGTGTCGCTGTGTTGCTCCATATGCTTTGGGTTGTGTTAGTGTTAGGACATATTATGGTATTGCTGGTTTGAGGAGTTCGTCTGCACACTTGATTCTTTTGTCAATAATAATACCGTCAAATCTGATACTGTTCTTTTACTCAACTTTTTTTCCTCTTTCTTTCTCTCGCTGCTGCTACGTCAATGTTTAGTGTGTTTATAGTTCTCTCTTATTGGTGCATATTTTTGTATATAAGCAAATTGCGAAAATATATTGTGATCGGTTATGGCAAAAAAAAACGAAAAGAAACAAACACAATATCGTTCGTTTTCTATAAATGTTCTCTCAATCAAGACTGTTAGTGAATACGAGTGTCCAGTTTTAAATAAATTTCCTCTTTTTGTCTCTTTCCATTTTTTTGCCGTTACTGTTTTGAGGAGTAACATTTTTTAAAGAGTATTCCGTTTCGCGTCTATTTGCTATCATTCTGGGGAGCTGCACAGCACCGACCGAGGCATGCTGTATCAATCGTACATCGGCTACTCTACCGCAGACTTTTCTCGCTCTATTTTAATACGCCACGTTCTGGTATGGGTGTCTGTTTGCCTTATTAATCGGTTTTTGGGCCTGTGTTAAACGTTTCATGTAGGGAAAGGACTCACAGAGGTCAATATGGAACACCGTTCCAGGAAGGGAGAAGGAAATTATGTAAGAGTGTTTTTATAGGATAGTATGAGGACAGTGTGCGTAAGCCTTATCGTATTCCGCGCTTAGTGCAGCGTCGAGTAGAGTGGCTTCGTCTCCGGTTCGTACTCCATTTCCTGCGGGAATACCACCTGGCTTGGTTTATCCTTGAGGTACAGTCCATAGCGTGATGGGTATCTGAAGAAAAAGATAAAAAACAACAAAGCATAAGGTAAAGAAAAGTCGTAAAAAAGATATAAAATAGTTAAGCCAGTATTTTATTAAGAGTTTTTCTTTACAATATCCGGTCGACCCATCTCAGTACGGCTGCCAGCGACTCTTATATGACCCTAGCGAATGTCTTCCTCGTGCATATTAGCATCGTTGGAGAAAGTTTTTCGGTTCAGTAGGATTGGAGCCCCGCGTCAAGACGTCTTCATCCTTTATTTTTGCGCTAGGGTTTTTCTTCCAAGAACAGTAAAAAAGAGACGAGATTTTCTAAATGTATATAGAAATACATATTTTTCTTAGTTAGTCTCGTACTGGATGAGATAATTTGTTTTTCTTCCATTCGTAATAACCCAACTATCAATGTGATAGAAAGTGAGCGACTTAAAGAAGTAAGAGACTAACAAAGACAAAATCTTGAAATTAAAAAACAGATCTGCTATGTTTGTAGAAACAAAAGTAAAAACACAGTTTCGAAAAAATCCCAACAAAGATGAAATTAAGTTAAGAAAGTTTGAGCATACGACTTATTTTTGATGGTTAACTCTTACGAATTAAAAGGTTAAAATTTAACTATGTTAATGATGTAGCATAGCGTCATGTTCATTTCAACAGAGTTTCCGTCAGATTCCTGACGGTTTTCCTAAGACTTCCCACGCTTTTGGAAACCTTTTCATTAGCTTTGCACGTTTGCAGGCACAGGCACATTGATGGAAATTTTTCGAAGGCTTCCAGAACACGCGATATGGCGTGTTTCTAGAACTCGTTGGCACCCCTTTCCCGCAACATACCGATTCGTCAGCACTGGGCAAAAATGGCAGACATGTGGGTATTTCTCAGGGCAAAGCCATAGCGTTTTTATGGCAAAACCAGTCGCATTTTTATTTTTAGGGATGGTTCGAATTTCAAGAGATAGTTTACATACAATTTGAAATTCGAAATTATCTCTTTTTAAGTTGATTAAAGATTACTTGAAGTATAGTGTTATCCTAAGTCTGTACATTTTCGTTGAAATATAAAAATATAACTTTATAGAATATATATTTTTTTAAGTTTCATAGGCAGTGAAACTACCTCTGGTAATACAATAATGTGATAAAAACCATAGAATGATTCTAAGAATATGATCTTCTTACACAAGAAGAGCAAACACGCTAATGCTTGAGGTTTTCTGACTAGCAATCATCCACTTCTTGTGGTAGGTTAGGATTTTATCTCGAAAGCTCTTTGCGTTTATTTTTCACTGTTGTATTTTAAGCTTCGTTTTAAAAATGTACAATGTGGGTCCTCACCTGGCGTAGGAGCTTAAGCAGCGTTAAACAGTTTTTATCAATTAAGTTCCTAAAATTACGTTAGTGAGCCGTAAGAGGTAGAATGGACAAAAACCTCACCTAAATGCACCTTTATCTCACCCATTTAATCTTCTAGAACAAGTCGAAGCAATGTGTGTTTTTCAAGTAACACTGCAAGTAGAAACAATGAAGTACGAAAAAACCGTCTGCTTCGCACTTGCCCTTTCGAAACACTTTTTAATAACCATCGGAATGCCCAGGATTTCCAATTATCTCCTGAAACTTACCTGCGGTCGATATCCCTCATCCGTTCCAAATGATCAGCCCAGGCTTTCTCGGCATCGGCCAGTCTGTTTACGCTTGCTGGAAATGAAATGGTCGGAAGTAAAAATGTAAATAAAACTCGGAGTTTACTCCAAATAATTATGGCACGATTTTCCCACAATCCTACTTTGGTTTTGTTTGCATGTTGAATTTACAATTCATAACTTGGTTAAGATGCGTTAGCGAGGGTGAGATAATAATAACTTTAATTACAATACACTAATTAAGTGAACCCCAAACAGAATTACTTAGTATAATAATAGTATTAAGGTAGGACACTGCTGGCCTCTTATTTTTTCGTAACATACATTTTATATTGAACCTATATCCTTTTATATAAAATAAAAATTATTCACATTCATAATGTGTTTAATGTTGAAACAAAAGTTCATAATGTTTGAAAACACCCAAGGACGCACAGTAAATCGAATCCACACTTAGGTAAAAGAAGGTAAGGTTAACGCGTTGTGGGTTGTATTTCTTATTGCACAGTGCTTTAACTTGACGCTGCCTTAATGTGTGCCTGATTGTTTCCAACTCCAATTATTTATCTCATATCCATACTTGTGAACAGTTCTCCATGTGGAACCTAGACGTAAACAGGCAAAAATTACAGTATTCTCTGCTGTGAGGAAAGGTTCTAACTTGATATGTTTGTCCATATGCATGCAGTTGATATGCATTCAACGGTTGGAAATGCTGCTATAATGTTGGCGTCGAATAATCTTTTTCGCTATTAACGAGTGGAATGTTTTCACTGTCGCGCTGGGATAAATATGGTTGTGAATATACCATGTTTAGAAGAAACTGTATAGAGGTAGCAATAAGTTGAAAGTATGTAAGTAATGTTTGGAGAACTCCCAGAAAATCTCCCGACTCTCAGTATATTATCTACTGCATCTATTTGTCAGCAGCGCAGTTGTGACAATAAGAATAATATGAAGACTTAGTCCTCTACGATTGTTAAAGAAAAATCTGCACTCCAACAGAGCCTCCCCAAAGAATGATTTAAAAGGTGTGGGATAACTAAGCAATGTCCTGTGTATCAAAATCACATGCCATGCCTGGTAATAAAAACTGTTCCAAAGTTTCGTTATTTTCATCAGGTTTTAATCTCTAACCCCGTGAAGTGTTGCCAATCATTGCATTGCATTTGGAATGACCATAGCAATTATTACAGGGTGGATTTTTTCTGGGTAGATCGTCACCTTGGAGTTATTCATTGACTTGTGAAGAAAAGTTGGAATGAATTTTGATCAAACATTTTCCGCGGAAGTTTTTCATACTTGTAGTCGAGACTCAAATCGCTCATCAACGACTAAAAGTCTTCAATATTGTATACGAAATGAAAAAATACTATTTTTTACAATCTCGAACATGAGGGAAAAATCATCCTGAGATTCATAATTTTATACCACGCTTTCAAAATAAAATTCCCTTCGTTTTCAGGTTTTCCATATCCAGAATAAAAAAGACCTTAAACAAAATTATTAAATTAAAGCGTGGTTGAACCAAAAAGGAAATGTGCTGGGTTTTACAAAAAATGTTCGTATTTAATTTAGTTCATTTCGTTCAAGTTGAACATGCCAAACATCGAACAGACAATCCATCTATCTTCGTGTTTTACCGTGTTTTACGTTTTACCGTTTCTGATTGTGTTGTAGCAGCATACGGCGTCCCACTTACGTAAAACGGATGTAGCTTCACATTACAACTTGAAATTCAACGTCAGTTTTGGGAAATGAAGGGGAAATGTGGTTATGTTGGAAATGTAGTAATGTGTAGTTAAAATGAATATAATTGGAATAATGTATTTTCTCGCGTTGGGTTCAGTTCTGGAGTTTTGTTTTTGACATCTTCAAAAGATAGAAAATTGCGGCATATTCATGCAACTATAGTTGAGTAACATCTTTTTGTAGATACCGTTAACATGCTGAAATCAGTGGTGACTTGATAAGAGTAGCACAAAAAGAAAAAATTTGCAAAAACATTTTTAAGCTAAACCATTATCATTTTACGGCTAATACGACTATTTTAGTTAGATCAAAGGATAATATAATATTGATCAAAGGAATTGTGCTTGGTATAGGACACTTCTTCTTCTTCTTCTTCTTTTTGGCG
>JXXB01015305.1:0-15881 GCA_000956275.1 Anopheles koliensis
TAATCGATCAAAATATGAATTTGAAAAAGGATTAAAACGCGAAATAGGCTAAAAATCATTTAAAAAGCTACTAAGCTTTCCTTGAATGTATATTTTGATGAATGCAATTGATTGTACATACATGATATTGAATTTAGCGTTCGCTATAATCCACTAAACACTTATTTACTAATTATGGACAATTATATTCTATCTGATCTTTTTTAACCTTAGATACTAGTAATTGGCTATGTTGCTAAATACTTAAAAGATTCCCTTTAATACAAAATTAACTTTGGAATGCATTAATAGCAATAGCATAAGTTTCATTACAGACACATAAAGTTTCTCGTAAATATGCTGCACATTAAATGTTCGTAGCGCATGTAGTTGAAACGGGGAGTTTTTATATCACTTTCGTTCATGTGCTTCCTTCCACGGGAATGAGAGAAAAGTACAACAATATATGAAAATGTTGCATTTTAATGCCCAATAAGCAGAAAACCAGGTGTTTGATGCTCCGACGCTGTTAAACGTATACCCAACAAGTGAAAAATTGTTTGTCTGACGCAGTCTAACTGTCAAATAGTAGAAATGAAATGTCAGGCTCATTTTTTGTGGTACTTTTGTTGTCTGGGAGGTTAGTCATCGTCGTCATCATCGCTCAATCTCGATAAAAAACAGCTGCTTACAGCTTCCGATTGTTTACACTGCTCATTTCTTCGAGAAACTGAAAATGCTGAGACAGAAATAATTCCGTAACGATAACGTTTCGATGTCCCTCGTGTGTAGTATCGATCGCGGGAAGTATACGTTGCATTTTATGCGCGAAAAGCCAATTTGAGAGAGACGATACTGTGCGTACCATTATTCCATGTACTGCTGATCACGCTAATTGGTGAGAAGAAAGTGCGGGTCCCGACTTCCTCTCTTTCCAGCGGTAACACGAAACGAACAACTTTCCCCAAAACAAGGAACGAATACCAAAACGAAAACAGTGCAAGAAGAAAACAAAAAATATATAACCGAAGTGTGCGCCAGTTGTCAACCGAGGCCAAACGATGCGTGTTTCGTAAACAATACGCGCTGCAACCAACATATTCGTAGTCGCCAAGTGTGTGTGTGTGTTTGTGTCTGCATTCTAACGGCATCGTAAATGTACTCAAACCCTTGTGCAGAACCAAGCGGTGCTCAATGCAATGCAACAGTGATCCGGTCACGGATGCAATCATCTTGATGTAGTGCCCATACTGTGCCAGATCTCCCGCTGCATCGCGGACCTCTTCATCGATTGGAAAACGCGGCCGTCACAATCGTTTCGTTGCCTATGGCTGCTGGTGTTGATGCACACAACAATTGCCGATATACGGCTTGCATCGGTCACAATAGGATTCGGAAAAGAGGCGCGCAAGGTGTAACGAGATTCATCTGGTACATACAACCGACGGTACGGCGATAGGGGAGCATAAAGTAAACAGCCGATTTCCCGAAGACATCATGGATGGATCGAAAGATACAGACGATGAGGAGCGTGTGCATCCGCGGGTCATTATACACATCGATATGGATTATTTTTACGCTCAAGTAGAGGAAGTACTGAATCCCTCGCTCAAGGACAAACCGTTTGCGGTAAAGCAACGCTTTTGCGTAGTCACATCGAACTATATTGCCCGCCAGCATGGCATCAAGAAGCTGCAGCCCGTGAAGGAAGCGCTTGCCATGTGCCCGGAGCTTATTCTCATCAACGGCGAAGATATTACCAAGTACAAAGAGATGTCGGCACGTATAAACGAAATCATGCATCGCTTTACGCCGCACGTCGAGAAGCTTGGCTTGGATGAAAACTATCTCGATGTTACGGAACGAATCGTTGAACAGCTAGAGCAGCTCGAGCAAGCACCGGCAGACGGCGCACAAATCGCACAGCTGAATCACGTCGAGGGTCTTATCCATCCTCCTTCGCCGGAAGGGGCGACAAGTTCGGCAACAAGTGCTACTTATTACCGGGAAACGGATCGTGAACTGTTTCGGCGTTATTGTACCTGTGGGTGTGACCGAAGGCTGATTTTGGCAACACATCTTGCGCAGGAAATACGGAACTGTATCTTCAAAGAGCTGGGACTTCGTTGTTGTGCCGGTATCGCTCACAATAAGCTGCTGGCAAAGCTGGTTGGTGCGGTAAACAAGCAAAACAAACAGACGGTACTGCTTCCCACGTGCGGTGCCGCATTCGTCGCGTCACTCGGTTCGGTGCGCAGTCTCACGGGGATTGGTGAAAAAACGGCTCAAACACTAGCCGACTGCTGTGGAATAGCCACCGTCACGGATCTGCAGCACATCGAACTCGACCGGCTAACTAAACATCTTGGCTACGAGCAAGCGGTACGACTGAAACATCTCGCCTTCGGTCGCGACGATACGCCCGTAAAGCAGACGGGTAAACCGAAATCCGTCGGGCTCGAAGACTCCTGCCCCTCGATATCGGTCCGCGCGGATGCGGAAGAAAAGTTTCGACATCTGCTCGTACGGCTGGTAAAGAACATCGCCGACGATGGCCGAGTTCCGATCGCTATTAAGGTAACCGTGCGCAAGTTCGACTTGGCGAAGCGGACCACGCACCGGGAATCAAAGCAGGACAAACTGCTGCCCTCCATGTTTCGTCACGCCAACGGGCGCCTCGTGCTGGCGGACGGGGCGCAGGAGAAAATGCTCGCCATCGTTATGAAAGTATTCGAGCGGATGGTGGATTTGCGCCAACCGTTTAACATCACTCTGCTCGGCCTGTCGTTCTTCAAGTTCCAGGAGCGGCGCTGCGGCAGCAAATCGATCGCTAATTTTCTCATCAAAAAGTCCGACATTGAGGTACAGTCGATCACGAATCTGAGCAACGAATCCATCACGCTCAGCGAGCTCAGCTTTTGTTCGAACAAATCGTCTCTGTCCCTCTCGGCAATGGACTGTGAACCGTGCTGCTCCTCGGACGCCGGATCGATCGCGTCCCTTTCTGGCTCCGAATCCGATGCGGAACCGTCGCCGAAGAAATCACGACGTCTTGTCTTTCAAACGCGCCAGCCCAATGCAGGCACCTCCGATCGTCGGTATGGAAACAGTGAACCTGATGAAACAACACTCAGCAAGCTACGTGTAGCAGATTTACGACTGAACTCGAAAGAGTACGACCACGAACATCCTTCACCCGCCGTTTCGCCTGGTTCACCGATGGATGTATCCACCGCTAGCGGAAATACGTCATCGAGGGTGTCGTCATTCTTCCGTGAGCGTACAGTCCCCGCAGCGGCTGGTACGTCGTCTAGCGATGGAACCGTTACAACCGACGGCAGCAAGATGGATGTCAGCGTAACGCTGACGACGACATCGAACAATCTAGTTAGCGATGAAGCGAAAGCCCATCTAGAGAACAAAATACACAGCAACAGTACAAATCTCCTCCCTCCTAACGTGGACCCGGAAGTGTTCCACGCATTGCCGCAAGATGTTCAGCAGGAACTACTCAGTAACTGGCGGAGAGCGAATGGTAGTGGACCGGTGGCCAGTAGTAGCAGCAGTGCTAGCAGTGAACACAACAACACCAGCAGCGTCAATCCCAACAGTGGCCACAACAATACCACAAACACCGCCACCACCGGTAATAGTGGAACTAGTAGCAGTAACGCACCACCGACAGCTACCACTACCGGTAAAGGTAGCGCAAAGAACACGCTGCATCGCTACTTCGTTAAAAACACGTAGCATCGTTAACTCGTTGTATTATCCTTCGCATCTGCATAGTATATATATATCGTGTTTCGTTTCGGTTTTTCGTTTTCGCCGGATGTGTTTTTCGGCGGCTGCCGGCTAACAGTCAAGTCGGATTATTTATCGTTCCCGTTGCTCCACTACCCGTTTATCAAATTCGGTAATTCTTGCGCTCTCTATTTAATTCCAACAAGATGCGCTGCTGTTCAGAGGCACAAACATTTGAATGTCCTCTAATCGAACCTTGCGATGAGTTGTTGCCCATTTTATACTTGTTAACTGTTTTTGTTTTCTGTTCGTGGCGTAAACTTTGGTTCAATTTTATGGAAGATAGATCATTAATATTTTTTTTCTTTTGTTGAGTTTCGTTCATATCCCTTCAATACCCCTAATTTTGTCACAACCATATGCCAAGTGCGGTAAAAAGTAATCGAGCAGGTAACACAGCATTCGGTTACGAAAGTTTCTCATCATTGTTGTACATACTTAAAGAACACATTTGTCACTTTCAATTCGTTTAAGCACACACACATAGAGCCGAGTGCTATGTTTATCTCTATGTTTTAACGTGAATCTATCATTAACAAGAACCATTCCCGTCTGTGTAAGAGAAAGAATGAGAGATAAGGAAGAGAAATAAGAATCAAATTTAATAGTAAGCTATAATCGACTAGTCATTTGTGGAGAGAAAACTCACCGGTTACCTTTCGCCACATCCGAACGTCAACTCACTGGGAAAGTTTCTGTAATATCGTACTGCATCGATCACAGGTCAGATGTTCCGCTGACGGAAGCAAAAATCTTCGACATCGTTGACACAGAGGTTTGTCGGATTTTGTTAACGATATCGCGAACCGAATTTTGTCGCTCGTCCCTTCACGCAGATTTACCGCTCCGATCTGCAGCAGTTCGCATAGTTCCGACGAACTTTCCGGTCTCTCCAATGTCGGATGTAGCATTGACAGAAGCGACAGGTCGTTTCCATTGCACCGTACCTCGAGCTCCAGTAACCAGGTGTTGACATTAAGCTGTGCCTGCTGGTAAACTGCGTGACGCAGATCGAGGGCGCATTCGATGGCTTGCACTGATTGTGGAACCGGTTGGAAAGAAATATTCCTTTGTGCACGGTGGGGCGATGAATAGAAAGCATCTTTCTCTGAAACGATCAATCACATATTGCCTCATTTAACGACAATCTTTTCAAACCCGTAGATTACTATTTACCGTAATATGTCCAACTTTCTTCTATCAGAAAAGGAACGATAGGCCAAAGGGCTTTTGAAAGCACATGGTAGGTATGGTCGAGAACTGCTTTAAGGTTGGCGTGTTCTTCCCGCGAACCACAGTATAGCCTATCCTTGATCACGTGCAGATACAACCCGGATAGGGTGGACAAACAGAAGTTTAGTATTACTGCCGTCGCCTTATTGTACTGGTACGAATCGTACAGCTCGTGCACGTTGCGTGCAAACTTTTCCAATTGTTCCAAAAAATAAAGATCCACGTGGTGCAGACAATTATTCTGGATGGTGTGCGTAACCTTTCCCCGTTCCGAACCACTCGGTGCAATAACGCCTAGTAAAAATTTCAAAATTCCTCGCAACTTCTGTACATTTTCCGCCGACGAATCAAGCAACTTGTGGCTCACGGGGATCGAAGTGTTCTGAATGGAGTGTGCGCTTACCCACCAACGTAGCGGATCGCATCCGTACCGGTTGGCGATTTGTTTCGGACAGATAACGTTACCGAGCGATTTGGACATTTTCATACCGTGCTCATCGACAGCGAAACCGTGCACAAAGATGGCCTTGTAAGGTGCCTTACCCCGTGCGGCCACACTTGTTAGCAGGGAGGACTGGAACCACCCAGTGAACTGATCAACACCCTCGAGATAAAGGTCAGCAGTGCGATCCTTGCCCAGCACGGTTAGCCACGATACACCGGAATCGAACCATATGTCAAGAATGTCCTTTCCTTTCTCCAACTGGTCGTAGCTTTCATAGCCAAGCTGTTCCAGCAACTTGGCCGGCACAAGCTCTTCCAGCGGAGAGGTCCACCAAAAATCGATTGAAGATTCCTTCGCTAGCCGATCTTCGATCACAGCAAGCAGTGATTTGTTTGCAATCGGAACATTCGTGGCGGAGTCATACAGCACAGGGATAGGTACACCCCAGGCACGTTGACGGGAAATACACCAGTATGGGCGTTTCTGAAGCTGTGCCTCTATCACTTTCTTGCTCACATCGGCCGAAGTTCGGGGATAGATTTCGACCGAACGTACTTCCTCCAGTGCACGCCCTTTCAAGCTGTTCGTATCGATGAACCATTGATCACTGGCACGCAGCATAACTGGTTGCTTTGTTCGCCAATCAATCGGATAGGAGTGCACGAGAGTGCCCAGTTTCAATGTTGTCTTTGATAATTCATTTGTCACCAACTGATTTCCCTCGGTGAGTGCATATTTTCCGCCCAAAAATGAGGGCGCTTGCTCGTTGTAGAGACCGTGCTCATTAATCAGATTCTTGATCGGGATGTTTCGCTCCAGACACACGAGAAAATCGTCCGGTCCATGGGCGGGCGCTGTATGCACCAGTCCAGTGCCTTTTTCTGCCTTCACATGAGCGGCTGGTAGGAACGGTAATATTTCTTCCCGATGCAGGGGATGGTGGTATCGTAGCGTTTGTAGAGCACTACCGGGCAGCGTTTGAAGCACGGTGAACTTTGTTTCCAACTGCTCGCTCAAATAGTCTATGAGATCATGTCCAACGAGTAAAATATCACCCGATGTTGACTGCACCAAGCTGTAAGCCAGTGCGGGATTGTAGCATATGGCCTGGTTCGCCGGTAAGGTCCAGGGAGTGGTTGTCCAAATTGCGGCGTAAATCTCGACACGATCTCCAAGTTGTTGCTGATCAATTGCGGTGCAGCTAGCACCGCGATTTTCAAGCGCTAGCTTTAGGTAAAGAGATGGACTTTGGTGTTCCTCATTGTACTCCAATTCGGCCTCGGCTAGGGCAGACTGCGATGAAGGCGACCAATAGACGGGTTTAAGGTCGCGGTAAATTAGCTTCCGTTCGTACAGCTCGTAGAACAAACGTAGTTGTGCCCGGATGTAACGTGGATCTAGCGTGCGATAGTATCCTTCGGCTTCATCACTCCAGGCGCCTGTTACACCCCATGATTTGAAATCATCTTTCTGTTTCGCGATGGTTTCAAGAGCAAATTGTCTGGCGATAGTACGAATTTCATGGGCCGAACTGCGAACTGTGGGATCCTTACCGGCACCTTTGTTTTTCTTTCGATGGAATGCTTCCAGGGCCTTCAGTTCGATCGGTAGCCCATGACAATCCCATCCTGGCACGTAGTGCACACGGGTGCCACTGATTATTTTGTGCTTTAGAATAAGATCCTTCAGAATTTTGTTCACCGCATGGCCCATGTGCAGATCGCCGTTGGCGTACGGTGGACCATCGTGCAGGATAAATTCATGTTCCGCCGGTAGTGCTCTCCGGTTCCACGAGTACAGTTTGTTCAAGCTGGTCTAAAATCAAAATCGAAACTACTAATCAATCGCTTCCGGGCAATGCAAATTTGTTGCCCGGTCTGTAGCAGACAGCAGTCATACCTTACGTAGCTGTTCTTCAACATCGGCTCGCTTCTCGGCACTCAATCGAGCAGGAAATTTCGTTTTTGGTAAATTAATTGTGCTGGTATATTTTATCTCAGCTTTCGGGACACTTTTGGTAGAAAAACATCGTTGATTCGCACGAAAACCGGCAATCCATGCCAATCTTTGCTGGAACATTTTTCACTTTTGCTCGCCCCTTTAATGCACTTGGGATAGGGGGTGTTTTGTTTTCGATTTCTAATGTCATGAAAGCAGACTGTCAAACTGAGCGCGTAACGAAGTTAGCGACAAGAACGGCGGAATCAAAACATACGTGCCGGTTAGTGCTTTTCCACCTTCGCTACAGTGAAAATGTCGAAAGAAAGTGCTAGCAGTGGTGGCTCAAAATTGAAAGTGCTAGCCTTGCACGGTTATCGCCAAAATGCGGATTCTTTCAAATCCAAATTGGGCGCGCTGCGCAAGTTGCTGAACAAGTATGTTGAGTTCGTATTCATTTCGGCGCCGCACGCCGCAGCACCGCTCGAAGCCGGCGGAGAGTCTGATCCGAGCCAACGGAGCTGGTGGTTCAATAAAGAGGATCGCACCTTCAAGGGTACCAATCAAGGAGGCCCGGCCTACGGTTTCGAGGACAGCTTAAAACTGGTGGAGAAAACGTGGCAGGCGGAGGGTTGTCATGGGTTGTTAGGATTCTCGCAGGGAGCTTGCTTTGTCGGGTTGTTGTGTGATCTTAGCACAAGAGGCATGACACCTATGAAACCGCAGTTCGCCGTCATTGGAGCCGGTTTCCGATCGGGAAGTTTAGTTCATTTAAATTACTATGAAAATAAAATAGAACTACCATCACTGCACATTTACGGTGAAACGGATGAAATCATCACGAAAGGTAAAAACGAAAGAGAAAAAAATGATTGTATGCCTTAGGAAACTTTACTTTTGTTTTCTACCTATTATAGATATGAGTGAATCTCTTGCGGAAGCATTCCTGGACCCGGAAATTTTAACCCACTCTGGTGGTCACTACTTTCCGGCACAATCCTCGTTGAAGGAAGCATATATCGAGTTTTTCCGCGACCAACTGCAACAACACCTCGAAGCCAAAGAACTACAAAACGCTACGGAAGAAAATTCTTTCCACATCGAGGAGCCATCGGGGGCTGGTATGGCTACAGAGGAAAACGGCGAGAGCGATTCGGATTCGGATTAATAAAAAAACGAAAGAATGTGGTTTAAAAGTTTGACTCCAGTAAGTTTCATAGCAAACTCCCCCTAAATTCATCGTTTCATTTTCATAATTTAATTACTCAAAACCATAAAAATAGAGTTACCCAAAGGAGGAAGGGTGAAAGGTTTACCACCCCGATGTGATGCAAGTGACATCCGGACCAGAAACGCGTGCAAACACCACACGTCAGAGTATGTGCAACTTCTAAACTCGCTTAATGCTAACATATACCTTAGAAGACTGCGACGAAAGCCATATAGATGCTCGTTTGCAAGGAAAACTCAATGTAATTGGTTAACTAAACTGTATTGATGTAAGATTTTTGTTCCATTTCTCTGTAGCGGCAACACACGCGAAATGCCTAGCCTGGTGAGTTTTGGAATGCGTTTGCCGTCCAAGGTATAGTTGAAAGGGGTAAGGGTGCGAAAGTGGATGTCACGTACAGCTTACGGGGAGATGTGCAAATAAGTTTGTTAGAACGATAACAAGAATAGCATACTTGGAAGCCGTAGGGTAGTTGACAGTTATAAAGCGGGTTATTTTAGATAGATGATGTTTTAGAAAGAAATAGACAGTAATGATAGTAGCAGCGAACGAAACAAACGCCTCGCTTTTTAGCTTTGGCCGAAATTCTAGGCGAGTTGATCTTGGCCGTTTGCGGTGTCCTGATTTTTCATCACATCCGGTAGATCTGGTGGCAGCGAGTAGGGTGTTAGTTCAAGCGATTCAAAATCGCCACTTTCGCGTATTGCTAGCCCAAGCTGTGCAGGACACTGCGCCTTTGCTGTTACTACCGTAATCCCACAATCTTGCAGCGTTTTATCGTCTTCCATTAGCATGTTGTCTTTGTTGTATAGCCGCTGATCACGGGGAGGCACTTTGAGTATTCCTTCAATCATTTTCTTCAGCTCATACACCGGCGTAGTCTCTTTGGCATCGGTGAAAATTGTCGTCTTCTTCCTCCGGATCATCATGAAAACATCCTACGAAGAAAAGCAAAGCAAAATTCAGCATGGTCGGGTTTTACAAATTGATAATCCATTTGCCAGCCTATATCCGATAAGCGGCCGATACAGTACTATAGATGTGTTGGGTGCATATGTACAGTATGTGTGTATGTGAGTGTATGCTTTGTCGTGAGGGAAATCTCTTGCATCGATGACATGGCGCCGGTTTACGTAGAATGTGCCGCGATAGAATACGATGACGAACGGTTTCGGGCAAAGTTCATCGATTTGCCCCTTTTGCTAACACGCTCCATCATGCGTTCGGTCACTAGCTTATCAGTACCGTGGCTCAGTAAGGACGAGCGCCATAGTAGTCGCTGCGTTAAGATTGTACGTTCTGTTCACCTGGGGCTTAGCTAGTGGTTACGGCACGCGCAAGTGTTCGGTTAACTTTTCCAATAACCTCAGATTTCGCTTAGACGTGAATAGCGTGAATAATCAAAAATTATAATCCCAGTGCACTATGACACTTACCATTTTGTCAAAGGAAGGTAGCTGTACTGCTTCTGTTGCGTTGCTCCTTCTGTGGCTGTTTCTTTCCTCTTCGCACACACTTGCTGGGTCCTTCGATGCCCGATTTTAAAGATAATCGATTGGTTCCGATCCAACAAATTGTATTGTATCGCTCCTACAAAGCCAAAAATGAGCTTTATTTTAAACAATCTTTACTCCAGCAGCTGCACACGATCTCCTTCTTTGACTTTGTTTATTTTTTTTTTGGTTTAAAATATATGAAGAGCTGTCAAACCTGTCATTATATCTGGCAGACTTGACCCAGCCAGTAAAACAGGCTTTAGCTTACTCAATCAATGAAATTTCGTGAATTGAAGTTTTCAATCAGTTACTTTAAATACAAAAATAAACAATGCATGGAAAATTAAAATTTTAAAATGATTGACAATTGCATTAAATTTATTGCTGCTATAAATAGTCCTGTACAGGTACAAACGGGAAGTGTTTAAAAGTGTAATTATATATTATGTGACGAATAATTTTGATTCCCTACAAAATCATCGTCTTACATTAACATCTATACATTATATACTTAAAAACTTTACTCCATTGCAAGCTAATCGCCTGTCTTCAAATAGATTGACTATCTTCAAAATAGATCGAAACAGACATTTCTAACAAAAAAAACAATGTGTTCATGTCTAGAATTTTTCATACACATATTTATTTGACATATTGTTGAACCACAAAAACACCGAGCTGAACGACGGTTGATTACTGTGTGGCACTTATCACGTGTTATTACGACGCCCAATCGCATGCACTGAAAAGGTTGATCGACGCACACGGTGTAGCACATTGACTTATCCGGTGGCTGTACTAAGCCACTTACAACCACTAAGCACACATGTGGGTATTGTGCAACGAGTAATGTCCCGAGTACTAAGTTACACAGTAAATTGTCAACACTGTAACACTATTTATCCGCTGGAGTATAATTCGGTAATAGGATTCATCCTGCACGTATGAGTGATTAAGTATAATATTTTTGCTTCTTTGGACTCATACGAACTTCACGTATCAAAGCAGCACATTTCCTTTACTAATGACTGATGTACATTTTTATTTATCAGAAAAAAATATTTGAATTTTTCATTTTGTCTAGATTATCAATTCAAATTCTAGATTATATCAATTCAAATCAATCAATTCAAATCTAGATTATATCAATTCAAATTCTATGCAATGATAATAGTCCTATTATAATTTTATGTAATTTTGTCCGATTAAAATCGACTATTCCGTAGTGCGTGGGCTCTATCTCTTTCCCTCATTTGCCGACCAGCGGTTCTTGTTGATGATTATTTGAAATTTATATTATTTGCTTCTCGCTTTTTCGTTTCGTCCCAATGCAACTATGGAGGCTGGGTAGTTTGCTCAAATTGATTGACAGTTTTGTCAGCTCGGTCGTAGTTGTTTTGTTTCGTATTTTCCGTTCAAAAATTGACAGCTAGGTCCTGTACGAGGGGAATGCAGGTTGAAACGAGGTAATGAGGACGATACATATGAATACTCGCGAGTGAAACCCCAGAAAGTAAGATTGTGTTTGTGTTCTCGGTGTGATTTTGCGCGAGTATTCGTGTTTAGACTCATACGAACTAGGTTTTCCATTTCACTTCATCTTTCAACTTTCCCATTCTAACTACAGTGGGTTGTCGGGTACCAAAAAACCATGCATGCAGATTCAAGCTTCCTTCTTTGTGAATGTTCGTGAACGCATACTGGTAGCGTAGCTGACCGAGCGAATATACCATCTCGAGCTAACGCCATTTTTGTTCTCATGTGATAGTATTGGTGTGTCATCTAAAAACCCGTAGATTGCCGAAGCATCTTCGGGTTGTCCAATCGGTTAAAGTGAAAATAATCCTTCATTTTATCCGCGTACTAGGGAGGCTGTGTATTAAGTTAGCGGAAAACGTAATTATTGCGCGTTGACGAAGTACACAACGAAAGAGTACGACTACACGGTTGCCGCGACAAACGTTAGGAGCTCCTGATACTTATTGGTGGTGGTACGTGTTTGTTCTTTTCCTCCATTGATGTGGAAATAAGAAAGGGAGGAAGAAGCTGAACGGCAGTGGTTGGCCAATTGTACGGCCGGGTGGCTGCTAATCTTAATTCTACTATAATGTTCTGGAAGTAGCAGAACTCTACATCCGTTTTACAATTCCGCGTGCTGAATAAAGTTCCATTGATTTATTCGTAATTGGATGGGTCCTAGCGAACCGTGTTGTATTTCGTGTTGTAGCAAGTGATACACATTTTATTTGAGGTGAAAATAGGGAGCATTAGGGGCTTTGTACACTAGTGTGCATGTGTGTGTTTGTTGTGTGGCGATGGTGGTGGTGTGGTGCGTGCTATGTTGTTTGAACAAGAGCCGCCGCTGAAGAGTGTGCACTGTGGGTTGAATGATGATGTGAAAATTTTTACCGTGTGTGAGTGAGAGCACAGTGGAAAGCAACGAGCTTTGTGGCAAAGAATAGCGAAAGCGGCGCACCAGACGTGCGTGCGTGTGTGCAAATGCGCGCGCGCGCGTGTGTTTGTGTGTATGAGCGTGTATATTGTATGTGAGATTTCGACGGACCAGACGACACGAAGATGATAATGTTTCAATGGCGCTAAAGTTGTTTTGTTGTTTTAAAATGATTTTTTTTTCAGATTTTGTTGGTGATACACGGTGATTAGGGAAAGAAAAATTTATACAAATTTTACTCGTCATAAGTGGTAAGTTTCTAAACCTGAAACAGTTCCTGAAGTCGGTGTTATTTCGCGAGTGAGATCGTAAGTTGCCGTTGGAGAAATACAAGGTGGCTGAGGGATTGTTGTGCGTGTGTGTGCGTGCGTGCATGCGTGTGTAAATGTATGCATGCTGCCATACTCTAAGCAATAATAGAAAAATAAATATCGGTCTACCTAAATATCATTTAACGTGCAAACCTCCGACACTCGTGTAGTGTGCGAGACATTAGTGTACAGTAGTGTGCAAGTGGCGCACATCGCTACAAAGGGCGCGTTGTTGACCGGTAAAAGTATATTGTTAAAAAAGAACAAAAGTTTTGGCAGGCTGTGTATGTGTGTGTGCGCGCGCGCGCGACTGTGTCACGATAAGCAGGCAAACGAAATAGAAAAAATACATCTCCAAATCACTGAGGTGTGTAGCACAAGTAGCGCGAAAGTGCTAGTGTTCTAGCGTAAGAGAGACATCTAGTACGTAAAAGCAAGAGGTCTAGCATTTGTTTGAAGTTCCGGAAGAAGAAATTATTGCCACACGCTCTTACCGCAACTCGAGCTGTCGTTGTTAGACCCGCAGCATACGAATTTGACAGATAAAAAAAAAACTTTCCAGTTACGCGCGCGCCTGTTCGCATGCACGTGCCTGTGTGTATGCCATCAGTGCGTGAAAGAGTGAGAACGCGAACACGAAGTGTGTAGGATTTTGCCTGCCCAGTGTCGGTGGTTGTATTAGCAGATAAAAAACAGACCTTCGGCATAAACGAAAACTGTACCAGTGCCGGGAGCAACCCATCCCTTAAAAAGAACATACAGCGAAGGCTGTGACCGCAATCAAGTTCTTAAGTTTACTCTTTTTCTACTGATCTAAGTTGGCTGTGTATCGGTGCGTAGAAGTCTAGCAAAATGACAGAAGAATCGTACCCGAAAACGCTGTACGTTGGGCAGCTCGACCCATCGGTGACGGAGGAGCTGCTGTGTACACTGTTCAGCCAGATGGGCACGGTGAAAAGTTGTAAAATTATCCGCGAGGTCAGCAACGATCCTTACGCGTTCATCGAGTACGCGAACCATCAGTCGGCCCAGACGGCGCTAGCCGCGATGAACAAGCGTATGTTTCTCAAGAAGGAAATCAAGGTCAATTGGGCATCGAGCCCCGGAAATCAGCCGAAAACGGATACGAGCCAGCATCATCACATCTTCGTGGGCGATCTGAGCCCGGAAATCGACACGGAAACATTGCGGGACGCGTTCGCACCGTTCGGTGAAATTTCCAACTGCCGTATCGTGCGCGATCCGCAGACACTCAAATCGAGAGGGTACGCGTTTGTGTCGTTCGTGAAGAAGGCTGAGGCGGAGAATGCGATTGCGACGATGAACGGACAATGGATCGGTTCACGTTCCATCCGAACGAACTGGTCCACCCGCAAGCCTCCGGCACCGAGAGAAAATTCCAAAGGTAAGGACAATTCCAACTGTGTCCATATGTCCGAATTTGCTACGGAAATTTGCTACGGATTTAATCGTCATCCTTATTATCTCTCCTGCTTTATCACAACAGGAATCAAAAGCGGAAAAACACCAGGATTTGAAGAAATCTACAACAATACCAGCCCCACCAACACAACCGTATATTGCGGTGGATTCCCGCCAAACGCGATCACCGAAGAGCTGATTCAGAAACATTTCGCACAGTTCGGACACATAAACGACACGCGGGTGTTCAAGGACAAGGGCTATGCGTTTATTCGGTTCGCGAGCAAAGAGTCGGCGGCACGCGCCATCGAGGGCACACACAACAGCGAGGTGCAGGGACATCCGGTCAAATGCTACTGGGGCAAGGAGAATGGAGGCGATGTTAACAGCAACGGGATGAATGCGTCCGCGATTGCAGCCGCAGCGGCTGCGTCCGGTATGATTGGAATGAACATGAACGGTCTCGTTGGTCAGCTGCAGCCTATGCAGCAGAACGCAGCAGCGGCTGCTGCGGCTGCTGCCGCCGTCGCTCAACAGCACAGTGCCAATCCGCAGCTCACGCAAGCCACGGCAGCGGCTGGCGGCTGCCGCCGCTGGTGCCCAGTATCCTTACTCGGCCGCTGCTTACGGTCAAATGGCGTACTGGTTTCCGGTGAGTACAACAGCTTTTTGAAGCTGCATTTTGAGTAAACAACAAAATAGTAATGCATAATCAATTCATATAACTTTTTGTTTCCAGGGAGGCTATCCCCAAATACAGGCCCAATACATGCAGCAAGGTTATTATACCTATCCCGCTACATACGCCCCAGCAGCTCCACAGCAGTCTGGTACAGCAGGTGAGTTATCTCCGATTTTACCTTCGCCTTTGTGTTCGTTTTCAATTAATATTACATAAAATATGAGCATCAATTACAACAAATGTAAAATAAATTTATCAATAGTAGTAGTAAGACTAATAGTATGATTAAAATACTTTAAATACAAACTTTGGCTTAAACGAATATCGTAGATTTTTCATGCTAACAAATTAATTCCGGGCAACTTATTTGAGAAGCTGTTTAATGATAACATAATCCATAGATTTTCACTGTTCTCTGATCAACTCCTGATTTTTTTATATTTTATGTGTTGAATACATTTTAATCATAAACATTCATACATTCAGTTAGAAATGCAATGATGCAGAAGAAGGAGACCAGGGGGATGCTTTTTTAATAATACTCCAAAATCTTGTGCAAGATTATAAGCCACACAAAGGTGCAGTTCATTGGATTTATCTGTTTGATCCAAAGCCAGATCAAATGGATATTTCACAACACTGAACTTAAATGCTTCTCAATAATTTATAGCATTGAAAAAGTTCTATGCTAAGTTTCGTTCGTGTAGATTTCCTCTTTATTCCGTGAATATTACTACTAGCAGAATTGTATTCATCACATTCCATGTGATTTGTATTGTGGTCATTCGAATCGATTCCAATCACATATAAGTATTCTTAATTGTATAAAATTTCTAGGCAAAAAATAATAACGTGAATTGATAAGCATAAGGAATACAGACTAGATAT
>JXXB01015332.1:0-10562 GCA_000956275.1 Anopheles koliensis
GGTTTGTGTGTGTGTGTTTTTTTTTGCTGTCAGTTTGACGGTTTAAAATAGATAAAACCTGTGCGCCACAAGCCGATCCGGTCCCGCCTTGCGGATGCGGAACTGTGACCAACCCTTCGGCATGGAAGGACGGCGGAAAGTGAAGCTGCCACATAATTTTCGCTCACGTGCTTGGATCGCTTGCGAAGCGACTACCACCGTCGCACGAACTCGTGCGCTCTCGCGTGACGTGTCGTGCCGACGGCTTTGCGAGCGGCAGCTTCCTTCTGCGTGACATTACACTGAAGCTGTGCAGCCACTGGGAAGGAAAAATTACTATTGTGTTTATAGATGTGTGTGTGTGTGTGAGAGAGAGCGAGAGAAGTTTTCTTTTTTTCATTTAGAACACTGTGCCGAATCCAGCATACAATAGGTGTCGAACGTAACACGCCAAGTGTAGGGAATACGGACTTTACTATTGCCGCCATTACGCAGGTCTCTGGCTCAAAGTCCTAAAAGCGCCACATACGCACATAAACAGACAAACACACCCACACATACACACCAGCAGTATCTCAAGCTCGTCAAAAACGGAAACAGCCAAGTAGGCTTCGAAAAGTTCACCGCTGCGGGGACGGCGAATGTTCTAGGAGCGTAGCCTACATTCCTTTACATAACACCTAACCTTTTTTTTTCAAACTAACAGCGCAGCGCACCTGCTTCGCGGGTTCTGCTGCACGTGCTAGGCCAGGCCGGACGTCGGAACACGGCCTTTCTTCATTACACCATATTTGCCAACACGTTCCGGGCCGCCTAGGATTTGACTGACGGACGTCCGTTCGCGAAATGTTTGGTATACCGTAATTGCAATGCTCCTGCCATGCCATACGTCAAAGCCGGCAAAACGGTTGGGGTTATCCACTTGCGGGTGGGATCCACATCGGGAGTGTTGGAAGATTTGGAAGGTTATGTTCGATGCACGTGCTACGGTTTCGGTAGGTGCTGCTGCTGCACAGGCCTGGTACGTTATTCACGGTTACCTTTGCTATCTTCTGCCCCTCGGTAGGTCGTTCGAGTCGTAGAGTCGTTGTGTATGTCCTGTTTATGAGCATGTTCCTAACTAATCTGCCCTGTTACTAGCATTATTTGTTGCCTCTCTGTAAATTTAATTTAAATAAAGCTGCCCTGCAAACTGGTAAAGTTATAGCACATCGCAAACTCAATACTCCCACCCACCCATACCCTCCCACACCCAGGACATTGTGTTGTGCAATGTTGTGACATGTTCAGAGACCTTCCTGTTTTGTTGGACGTGTTATTGGCCGCACCAACCGATCTAGGATACAATGCCCGTGTACACATACACACACACAGCCACACAGACAAACACGCACACACGTATCTATATACACACACACACGCACACAAAACACACACGACGCACGTACACAAATACACACGGCCCGCAGGCAGGACTAGATCAAGCGACGGACGGGAGAACACTGGAATCCGGAATCACCAACACGCGTGTTGGACGTGCGCCTGCCACCGGCAGGATCTATTTAGCACGGTCGCTTTTTCACCGCTCCTGTAGGTGTCGCTTGCGTCGGTCTCAGTTTTTTTGCCGAGGAGCTCACCGGGGGCACACGCTCACCACCAGCCGAACAGAAGAGCTCTTTTCATCGACTTTCTACGAGAGAATCGCTCCCGTCTGTCTTTACAGAGGGTTAGACCATTTACACGTTGCTAATTTTCCACGTACTACGTACAGCGAGGTTGGAGGTCGGAGAGCTGAGAGTATCGATAGTGGTTATGGTCAAATGTTTTTCCACCGGTCAGTCCCATTTTATTCTCCTTCCCCCTCCCCCTCCTCCCATCCCTCCCACACAATTGGCACTGTTTATTCTGCAAGTATGATTCATTATCAAATTTTCCACGTCAACTTCGGTCGCATCCGTTACCGATGGCAAAACAAAACGCTCTTTTCGGGGAAATTACACAAGTTAAGGAAAATCGACTCTCTCAATTGGTTGTGAAAAATTGCCATCGTATCTCTCTCCCTCTTACTCTCTTTCGAGAGAGCCTCAAGAGCACACTGTATCTCTCACTAGAACATTTTGCTCTCGCCTTGCACAACTCTCGCGCGTTTTTCCGACAATTGACAGGCAGGCGTGAAAAATTGAGCATTTTTCGCGCTATTGCTCCCCTGTGTATGTTCGCTACCGTTTCCTGCTGCTGGTTCGGAATATTCCAAGTCTATCACAGTTTTGCCAGCAGCCATCTGCGCATGATCCTCCGCTCTCGGCAGTTTTGCCCTTTACTCGTATTATTTTTTTTCTGTTGATGCTGTATTTTCCTACATTAGCATTTTGGTTTTGCGTACAGGCCTTCCAACGTGCCCTACACGTTTCGCTGGCTTCCTCCTTTCCTTTCAATCCAAACCACAACTTTCCGGTTGCCGGGCACATACAAACGCAACATCAGCAGGCCCCTGAGCATGAGAAGGAGACAGCGTGAGCAAAGTTTTACCGAGCAAATCTGAGAGGATGTGTGGAACCGTCGATTTACGATTAGATACCTTAGGCGTGAATTGATGTTAAAACTGGATCTATTGAAATAGACTTGATCAAATATTAGCTGTAATGTATGAAATTATAGTCACATTTCGCATCATTAACCCCGAACTCTACGGGCTGGGTATGATTGTCATTTTCAATACTGATACAACTATAATTATTTGAATTTGAATATTTTTATAAATATAATTAGAGAAAAGTCGTAATCACTTATCCCTTTAATGTATATTTCATATCTTTTAAAGGGACATCCAGACCATACAAAATGATTAAACAATTTTTAAACTTTTACTAAGATTTTTTTAAATTACAGATTTGCTGTACCCTTTATCTTTACGCACCAGATATAATGTATTTTATGTATGAGCATTATAAAATGTTCGTCTTGTAAAGCAGGTGAATATGATATTTTGCTTTTTCGTGATAAACAAACCGCAGCCCTGGATTGAACAATTCAAATTTAAAATAAATATTTTCAATGTTTAAATTAATTTTTAATAAATTACATTAATTTTGATCTGTTCCTTGTACCTTCGAACAACCTTTCTTTAAAATCCTTCCGACTGACGAAGTACGCTACATTCTATCCTCAACATAGATTTCCCTTTGGTTGGTTTAAATTATTCATGCTTCAGAGAGCTTCATGATATTTACAACATATGCCGAAAAATCATTACAGGCAAATATTAAGCTCACAGTGGCCAGCTGATTAAATTAATTAACCGTTCCGTGTTTGACCGATTTTATGAGTAATGAGTTTGCCCACTGTGCAACCGAAAGCTGTCATGTATGTTGGCCGAAGCTGTAATGCGTCAAATTAAAAAGTTGGTGGTATAACGGCTGCGAAGAGCAAAAGAATAATGATTGCATCTTACTACATTTTGTAAACGGAGATCTAACGAAACGAAAGGCACCAGTAGATTACGCTGACTCTTGTAAAAAAGTGTGCTGTCTCGTCACTTATGATTTTCAAGTAGCCGTGCTGTTTTTTCTGTGGAAAACAACCGTGACTTCACCGGCACTTCATCGTTCTTCTGGCACTTTGCCGTCCTCAAGTCAAGTACATTCAGTTTGCACAGAAAAGCTGTTGAACTTATGGGATAGAATTTGATTAAAACCGTGTTATATAGCGAACGTCGTTTTTCAGATACAGATTAGACGATTAAAATATATACATTAAATGCAATTTTGCGAGCGCTGTTTGCCCACTGTGCGGCCGGTGTTTGTAAACGGCATTTGACAATACGACCGAAGGGTGCGAGAAGAATAACAAGAAAATTGTTCTTTGTGCGAAACCAACGCAACAGGCTATGATTTCCAGTTAAAACATATTTCTGCGAAATTTAGTTGGTAGTTGAAGAACCGCGGAGTGTTGAGAACGGTAATTGTTTGCATCTTGTTGGAAATATAAAGGCTTTGCGTTGCAAAGGCGGACGTGCAATAGCTATCGTTTGGTAAATTCATTGGGGTAAAAAGTTAACATTTTGTAATTTCGACAATCTACTTTGTTTTTTTGTAGGAATAATTTCATCCTATTGCATCCTAACATTTTGGTGCAAAGAGCCTACGTTTTCCTGGAGCTTGGTGGTTTCGTGAACGAATCTTTGCGTTGTGCTAGTGCGTGAAAGCGACGAAAATGATAACTACATTCTTGACAACCTTCACCCAACCATTGGCAAGTGCGCTGTTTGGGTTTGCACGGAGATGCATCCTGGCACCAGAACTACCTCAGGTAAGAACGGGCCGATGATGCCTCAGTATTGAGGGCGATTGAGGGCGAGCTAAACTTTGCAGCACCAATCAACCAAGCAACCAGTAGCAGCACCGATTAATTTCCACCACAATCAATCCGTTGGATGGCTGGTGAATCCTACGGCAAAATAGCGGGTTCCCTTTTCTGATTCTTTTATCTGTATTTTAGATCATGCAGCTCAAGCGGAAGAGAGAACCGTCACCAGGCGAGGAACAGAACGTGAAACAGCCGCGTCTCGACGATTCCAGGTGAGTTTTTTTTACTCGTTTTCCTTAAAATAATATTATTTGCGTTTGTGAACACATACTTCAATATTATGTAAAATCCTTTCAATCATTAATACATGTAACAGTCATCCCTGTTTTTTAATATGACTGAGAACAGGAAATGTTTAATGCATAAGAAAAGTACGTAATAAGAAAAGATACGAAAGGAGCCTTAGCAACGGTAACTAGGTGCAGGTACAGGGGATTCCTGCATTGCGCTGTGGTTGCTTTGTCTCTTGTGAAAAATATTGTTCCTTTATAGCTATAGGTTATGCGTAAGTCCGTTTCAATCGGATACTTACATTGAAACAAACTTATGCCCACAATTCATGAGACATTCTGAATATGTATTTTGGGTCTCTGGTGCTTTTCACAGAGAGGATCATTTATAAAAATTGTCGTTATTTTCACTATAATATAATTCTAAAAGTTCTTGAATTTCATTTGAAAACAAACTTTGCACTTGCTTTCATTAATTGCACTGGCATTGATGCGCAGTCTGAATTAGAGGAATATAATTGAATAGTTATCAGTTGGATAACATTTATTGCTTATACTTTGCGTTTTTTTTTTATTTAGTGTGCGACTCTCTAATTTTTATTTTTTTAGTCGAGCCCGATTGAGGTAACATTATCAAAAGGATGATAATATAATCTATAGCTCAAAACTATAGATTATATTATCATCTGTTTCCGTAAGGATCTGTGCGTTAATAACAGACACGATTATCTCAATACTGCATTGTATTGATATGTGATGAAGATGGATATGGTACAATTTTGTGTTTGAAGATAGATAGGATTCTTTACTTATGCTAAGTGATTTTAAATTTGGAGTGCTCCCCTCTAATTATTAATACTTTGTGTCGGGTCCAATTTTGGTGACTAATAATTTCATATTATTAAAAACGACCTAAACTCTATGAATTACATTATCGTCCGTAAAGATCTGTGCGTTTATAACGGGCTTGGTTATATAAATACTTCATGATATCATAAAAACATTTATGACTAAAACAAAAATGCGATTTATCGCTAAATTTAAAACTAATTGTTTATGACACCATGCTTGAGTTCAGTCATCATGCTTATTCGATATACATTGGCTTCAGCGGCTTCGCGGCTTAATAACACACATCATGTTTCTGGATCAGAGAGCAACTGGCTGTTTGATACCAAAACTGGGTTTGATCGTATCTCGACAGTATCAGTGTCACGGTTTTCATGTACTGATTTGTCTTTAATGGTCTGAATGAATTTAATCGAATCGAATTTAATTAATTTCTAAATTAATTTCTGTTGATTGATTTTGTGGTGACGATCATAGTTAGCTATACTGCAGCTAATTTGCTATGGATGCGATATTTCATCGCAGGAAGGAGCACTGAAGCGGCAGTCGAAAAAAGATCTAATCCAACATGAGCGAATATGTGTGTCTTGTTGTAGTTTTATGACGTTTTTGTGTGGGCTTTACTTTTTAAGATATTGAGATTTAGTTTATATTTGTTTTTTGAAGATATTAGTTCTGTACTAAATCGTCTTTTGTCATTCTTTCTATCTTGTGTTTGCGATTATTCGCAGGGACTGTACATATTGCCTACTTATAGGCGTAAATAATGGTATTGTAGAATGGTACGTTATTTCACATCCAGGTGGAGGTAAACCGTGCACACTGGACATATCGTGCCTGCCTGTGCCAATACCATTGAAGGGAATTGTTTTGAGTAAAAAGTCAAAAAATGCAGAAATATGGAAAGTCACGGACTGCTAGTGGTGGGATGTTGAGCGTCTGGTATTTGTACTCGTGTAAATCTCACTCCGTATTTTAACATGTCTGCCTAGTAAAAGTATTATGAGAGTCGAAATAGAACCTTTTAATTTAAATTTCAATCAATCTTATGCGACACTGCAATGGTTTTATATGAGAGTTCTTCCAGAAGGAACCAGGTATGGAATGGATTTGAAAACTATTAGTCTGTTTTTAATATACACAAAAAAACAATATACGCTCGTGGTGTGTCAAAACTGGAAAATCAGTCATCATCGATTAACTAGTTAATTTATTAGTGAAATTAACCACATTTTACTTACGAAGGAGTCAATAATGAGCAACTTTGTCTCGTAGTTACAATTCCTCCAATAAAAATAATTAGTATTTGATCTTTTCTCCTTGCTATGGGACGTGCGTATGTATTAGTCAATCCATCTTAATAATAACAATTCCGTGTTTCGACTATTTTTTGTATTGACAACCATTTCGAGGGAAATGACATGGGCGATAAGTTAAAACTCGTGTTCGTAATCGAGTTTTATCGAATCCAATCGTAATCGATCTTTTTCTGTCGACAGTTTGTTTTCGGATTATGATGTCAACAACGACATCAATGGAAGTCAAAATATGTGGCATCAAAGAATAATGGGTTTCACCAGGCATCAAACATGATAGTCGCTAATGAATGTCGGCAATTTACAACTCTGATTGTATCACACGGGAGTAGTGAAAACTTTGACCGGAACATCCTAAGTCTGGTTCCTAATCGCTATCTTTCCCAAAGGAGAGATATAAAGAAGAATGCAAGTATGATTAGATAAGCGGACTAACCCTTCTGTCTTAGAATGTAACAGGCGTACGAGTCCGAACTGGAAGTAGATAAAACAGTTAGTGGTTTAATCGAAGTTAAACACGACAGTGTTTCTTTGGCTGATTTTTTTTCTTTTTGTTGCATCAAATTCGATTTGCCATTATTACAGCCCTTTTTAACTGTCGGCAGCTTTCCGAAATGAATGTAACAAGAAGAAACTTTCCTTCTACAAGTTGTATTCATTCACGTACATACACATTCCATTTTGGTTGACTTACATGTTTGTTTCATATTCGTTGTTTTATTGAACAGGAAGTGCTTGAGATACGTGGATGTTTTATAAATCGCCAGCTTACTACACGGGTTTGAAGTGCTGTCAATCGTTTTTCCATATGTTGAATAGAATAAACCCATGATTTATAACCGTCGGCAGTAACCGCGTATCTCAGGTACTTACTGCAGCAGTCTCATTCACTACTAGTAACTATTGATCATGCCGTTTTCCCATACGCGTGCTGTGTACGTTTACTGCTATCTTCGCCTAAACTATTGTCATTGTCTTCTCAGCGACTGAGGGTACGTACGCGCAGGACGAGGAACAGGACCATACCCCTGGTGGTAAAGCTGACGGTTATTGTATTTTATGACCCAACGTTTGTTCCCTTGGTTGCTAGTGGGACTAGTGGACTTCTAGCAAAAGACGAACAGTTTGAGCACGACGTATTCGAAGCGCCAAGGAAAGTGTGCAGGTATGAAGCGGGTCCCCGGAGGGGAGGGTTTAACCGGAGGGCTCCAAACACAGGAAACCAGATGACGGGGTATCGATGGAATTCAAATGACATTTCCCACCGTTTTGTTTATAACGCTGCGCGCAGTATAACCTAGTCAACCCTAGTCAACGACGACCACGATGATCCATTGACGGTTTTGGGACGGGCGGACCGCGATCGACGCATGGAGGATAGACACGGTGCGAGCGAAAGGCCTTGCGTTATGCCCGGGTCGTAAACTACGCTGACTTCCTGGTGGAATTTAGCGCTGTGTATGAACCCACTGCTCCGTTGCCGCGCAATGTTCCGTGCACATTTGCAGCAACTTGTTCGGTTTTGGCTTTAAATCGATCTCGATCTTTGCACGCGCGCTCTGGATTAAAATAAAGCACACCACCACCTCCACACGTCAACATGCACATTTGGGTATCCCCAAAAAAAACTGATGTTCAATCTTCGGTTGAATTGTTGTACTCTAATATCACACGCCCATCAAGGACGCTACGGAGATGACCCTAACAGTTCGATGATACATCCGAATCTGATGTGCTTGATGGTTACGTCCAACAAACCGTGTACAACTGTGATGACTCGTCTTCTCAGTGGTGTCTTTTCGATCGATAGTTGTGCGGTAACCGGTGTGTTCACGTGTGGTGGACGTTCACGCATGAACATGCGAGGGGTTTTGCTTGGGATTAATGTTTTATTGTTATTATTTTTTCTTTCGTGATTTTTTTTTTGCAAACCGAATGACCTTCGACGAGGCGCTCGCATCCACACACGCACACACGGCCCCTGTCTGCTCTACTACGAGCTCTGCACACTTTTTTTTGTTTTGCGTGCTTCCTTTTACCTTCCTGCATGTGTGTGGGTTTTGTTGATGTTTCTTCTCGCATGCATTTTTTTTGCTGCTGCTGCTGCTCCCCGTGCGGCGGCCTGCTTGCTCCGTTTGTTTTCGATTGCGCCTGTGTTTACCTTTGTCACCTTTCGGGTGGTTCAGCCAGCAACCTTCCCGGTTCTTGCTCTTTTCGGACACTGCTCGCAACAAAAACCCCACCTTGGGAAGGTTTGTTGTACTGTCGCCATACTTGCGCCGGACTTGTGGGCTTGCGTTTTGTTTGTTGCATTTTGGATACGGTTCTCTTTTCGGAGCTCTTCCTGGTGAGCGTGCTGCGTCCGAAAGGGGGATCGATCCTAAACACGCTTGGCTTGCTCTCTGGTACCGCTCTGCATACGTAGGTTAGAGACCGAAGGTGAAGGTTTTTAAGGTTTTTGAAGGGGTTAAGGTTGCTTCGGGGTACACGCAAATTCACACGAATATGTTTTGGGACTCGTATTTTGCTCCGTACAGGCTGTTATTATTTTGGTTTTAAAATGTCTTTTTTTCATAAATTAATATTTTTTTAATTATTAACCGTTTCAATGTTCGAAGAGATCCATTTCACTGTGCCCCTAATGCGTGTGAGGTTACAATATCGATGACGAACTGGTCTACGGAAGAGTGCATCGGACAGGGCAGGATGTGTCGTACGTGCGCGCTCCTCGTCGTGTGTCTGTGAGACGCTCTAACCTTGCCCTATTTTCCGTCCGCACAGGTTCTTGGCACAGGTTCACCTCGGGTGCAATTCTCCTCCCTCGGTGCGCTCACCTTGAAAGAGTGTGATAATTTTCGCGTGCGCTGCAGACCGCCCTCACGGTTACGACGACGCGTTTTCTTTTTGTCAGACACCTCGTTGGCGTTGTTGATATCCGATAATTTCAAGGTGATTTTTTTTTTCATTTCTATCGTTTATTCTCGCCGGCACGAGACAAGAAAGCCACGGTGTGATATCAGTAGATTATTTTATTTCATTTTTCCGTTGTTTTTTTTTTGCTGTCTAAAAACACGTGGCAGCATCATGCTGTCAAAAAAAAAAAATGTAAAAATGTACACAATTAAGGATGTTTTCTATTTCTGTCCAAAAAAGGCTTTTAGTAATTCTTACGATTACCAGCAGTTTTTTTTTGCCACCCAACACACCTATTATTAACCTATCGAACCGATTGCGCAGTGTCAACGAACCGGTCGGTTATTATCTTACACCAGAATCTAACCAAGAACCCCACACAGAGACACTGGACAGGCAATGACAGTTAGTACACGCAATATTTAATACGGTCAAGTATTAGTGGTGATCGCCTGGCGCTCGCACGGAACTCTTCTTCCGCTTCAGCTAGGTGAATCAGTGCGTGCAGCCATGCCGAAGAAAGAGCAAGTGGAGAAATTAATCTCTACCATGAGAGAGAACGGGTATATATCAGCCCGATACGTTCGTTAATATTGCGATGGCTTAGTTAGGTACAACATTTCTATTGTATCAAAAGAAAAAAAAAGAAGTGAACAAAATAATAAATGTTCTAATGGCCGAGGTTATGTACTCAAATCGCTCTTTCGCTGGGAATAGCAATCACATGTGCTCAAATTGATTTTGAGTTCGGCTAGTTCGAGCAAACTAGTTGCTGCTTAAGCATCGTTTTAAGGGAGAGAAAGCAAGATAGAGTAGGGTGTGAGCGAAAGGTCGGCAAAGCAGCCGGTCGGTGGTCGGCACTATGGGCTTCGGTAGCTACCGATGGCTGTCAAAAAAAAAAAAAAAAAAA
>JXXB01015334.1:0-11630 GCA_000956275.1 Anopheles koliensis
GTGTGGATGAGAAGGACAACCAAAACATATAACAAGAGCACGAGAGATCTGACCACGGTGTTGAACAAGAAACACTCACATCTAGGGCGGACTTACCTGCTTGACAATCGCGCGATGGTACAAACTTTTCACCGTGTTCTTCGTAAACGACTCGTACTCCAGCTCGACCGCAATGTCCTCGAAATCCTTGTACACCAGGGCGTAGTCCGGCTCGTCGATGCCTTTGCACACCTCCACGTTCTTCTTCATCAGATCGGCCATCGTGGTAACGTAGGTTTCGCGCGTGGCAATCGTTAGGCCGCTCACTTTCACTGGCGTTTGCATCGCAAACTTCACACGCCCGATCGTTGCCGTCCGCTGCATACTCATGTCCTTTGCGGCTGCCGCCTTCCGCAGCATAAACTGTTTCTGTATCAGCAGTGCCGATTCACTTTGTTTGCGCTTCGTTTCACGTCCCTCACTGTAGCTACCCCCACTGCCACCATCGTAGTAGTCATTTTCGTACCCTTTCCGACCCCCACCGTACAGATCGGACGGATCGTCATCGTAGGCCGTCATCGTTTTCAGCTTTCCCGTGTAGGCGAGCTGCTGAAAGAAGTCGATCGCTTTCTGCACCTTCTTCGGGTTCGTGCACACGTCGCACATGTTCCGGCAGTCGGGTGGATCGTCCCCGAAGTAGTCCGTAAACAGCCGGTGCCGGCAGCGTGCCGTTTCACAAAACTCGACCATTTTCTCAAAGTTTTTCACAGCCTGCTTAGCACTCTCCTCCTTCGACGTGTCTTTGCTCTTTTGCAAATCCTGGCGCAGGAGAAACTCGATCGATTTGCACGTATCTCGACAGTGGTAAATGCGGCAGTAGGATTTCTTCCCATCACGGCCGGCCCGGCCCGACTCCTGGTAGTAGGCGGCCACGTTTTGCGGCGTGTCCCAGTGGATCACGAATCGCACCGAACCCTTGTCGACGCCCATGCCGAAGCTGATGGTGGCCGCGATGGCGACGTACTTGCCTTCCATCCAATCCTCCTGCACCTGGTCACGTTCGGATTGCTTCAATCCAGCGTGGTACGGAACCGTGCGCAGGCCCAGCTTGGTTAGGCTCGTTGCCACACGCTCCGTGTTTTCGCGCGTTCGGCAGTAGATAATACCACAAGCACGTTTGCTCTACAGAAACGGGAGGAAAAGAAAGCACAATATTCAGTTTTCTGCACAAGTCCCACACAGGAAGCGTTGCTAAAACTTACCGGCTTGACCTCGTCCTGCTTGCCGAGGATTCCCTCGATGTAGTCCTTCAGGTGCAGGTAATCGTCCTGGATTGAGTTCTTGAACACGACATCGTAGTAGAGATTGTGTCGGAAGCAAGGCGTTTTAAACTTTGCCACCGGTTCCTTCAACCGGAGGTTGCGGAAAATGTCCTCCACCACCACTTTGGAGGCGGTTGCCGTGAGAGCGATCCACGGTACGGACGGGTATTCCGTTCGCAGATTGCCAAGCTTCAGGTAATCGGGTCGAAACTCGTGACCCCACTCGCTGACGCAGTGCGCCTCGTCCACGACGATGTACGCAACCTTCCTGAACTTGACCAGGTGCTGCATTATGTCTTTGAAGGTGGCAGTATTGGCTTGCTCGGGTGTGATATACAGAAAACGTATATCGGTCTTGACGCTCTTGAGGTCGTTGATCACCCGTTCGCGGTCTCGCACACCCATTTTCGAGTTGATCGAGTCCGCCGGTATCTTAATGCGCGCTAGCGTATCTAGCTGATCTTTGATCAGTGCCAGCAGGGGGGAGAATACTATCGTTACCTTATTATCCTGCATCACACCGGGCAGCTGGAAACAGAGCGACTTTCCCGCACCGGTCGGCATCGAAACGTAAACATCGCGCGTTCCTGCAGAAAACAATGCAAAGAGAAGGATACACAAAGAAAAAGCAAATGGTCAGTATAGTGTGGCAGATGGTGCAATGTACGAGGGCCTCCGGACCATGGATAATACGCACTTGCGATTATTGTTTCGATGGCTTCCTTTTGCAGCTGGCTTTTGAAATCACGATGGCCGAAGTACTGCCGCAGCTTCTCCTGCAGCAGCTCGTCCGATTTGGTTTCTTTCGACAGCGCTTTGTCCAACGCTCGCCGGCCGGAGCGGTCTGGTGAGTCGGATATTTCTACCACATCGTCCATGTTGGGAATTTCCATGGGCGTCTGTGGCCGGGGTATGTCATCATAATCTTCAATGGGAGGTGTTTTCGGTGCCCGCGGTGGAATATAGTCATCATACTCTTCGCACTTGGGATCTTTTTCCAGCAGCTCCTGCAGTGATGCATTTACTGTCGCATCGCAGTTCGTGCTATAAACAACGGGCACCGCGGGCGCAGGTCGCACCAGCTGCGGCTGGGGCTGCGGTTGCTGCTGCACCGTGTGCAGCGTCGCGGGTTCGGATTCATGTTTCGGTTCGGGTTTGGGCTCAATTTTAACTGCTGTGCCGTTTGCTTTCCGCTCGGCGCGGTTGTTTTTCACATTCTTCCAGAAGGACGCCTTTAAACACTCGTTAAACTTATCGAACTCCGAAGACATTCTTCCGCGAACGGAAGCTGGTGCTCCCGGGGATTTGACGGGCGAGCGAGCGAGCGAGCGGCCGCTCCAGACACGACCGAGAAGGGACAGTGTTGGGATCGGATGCTAATCGAGTGCTTGTGCTTTTAACACGCAGAATCACTTACACGGAGAGTCATACTAGCTTGGAGTCTATTTTTCAGCCGCACGTTTCACTGCTTACATTGGGAATTCTGCAAAAAACGCGAAGAAACGCTAATCGACTTTTTCTAGACGCTCCCCGTTTAGCACACATGGTTCGAAGATACAATCTACTATTTATCCGTGCATCTTCGAAACAACCGTGTCTTTGTTTGTAAAATTGTTATTGACAAGCTATTCACGTTTTATACTTTAGTTGCATCTTTGATCATTAACTTTAACTATTCCATAAAATTGTGCAAAATGTATTACGAGCTATACGATTTATAGCTTTGCAAAGTTCAACTAGGCACTGTAAATGTGTCGGTTGGTTTTCATTTGGACTAGCATATTTTCCCGCGGACCAAGTGTTACGCAGGAAAGCCTGACGTAAGCTAAAGAGCAGATAATCTGATATTCAACAGCAGTTATTGAACACACAATATTACGAGGCTTACCTACCATTAACTTGTATATTGACATATTCAACCAAAATAACTAATCATAAAGAATGATTGCAGCTACAGTACTTGCTAATTTGGTCGTTTTTGTAATACTGATGTTCCATGATGAGTTCAAGCAAATTTTCTTGCAAGGGTGATGCGACCTGGCAGTTCACAATTTGTGAGAAAAACAAATAAAAAAAACTCAATAGTAAATACAAACTTTTCTCGATTCCTGATGCCCGTGGATAGTTGTAGCGAATAATTAGCTAAGTGCGGTGAAATTTATTACTCGAATAAAATAAAAACGAATTCAAACGAAATCCGGAACCCACCCCGAAGCAAGAATGCTACGAATCCTGAAAATGTCGTAAAGAAGTATATTTCGTGTGGTTGCAAGGAGCACCCTAAAAATTGTTCCAGATTTTGTTTGCACACCCAACACACACGCACACTCTCACGGACTGGAACACACCCTGCAAGGTGGAACGCATGTATTTTGCGACAATCTTTAAAGTTTGTAAAATGCTTTATCAATTGTTTTGGTTCCTGGCGGCTTGCTGCACGTTCATTGTGAATGCACTGTGGCTCTGTTGCAACTTTGCCTCGGTCGGTATTCCCTGGTTGATGCTGTTGCTCTTTCTGGTCTGCATCGGGTCGAAGTTTGTGAAGCTAAAATCTCCCGCAGACGATGTCGTCCTGTCCATGCTGTCCAAAAACGAGAAGGAGCAGGACGGTACCGAACCCCTGTTCTGGCCCATCGTGAATCGGGGCGGAGCGTTCGATGCCCCGGAAAATTCGCTCGTGGCGATCAACCAGTGTTTGGCACAAAAGTGCCAGAAGATCCTGCTGGATCTCAGCATCACCAGCGATGGAAAAGCGATCGTATGCCACAAATCGACGCTGGAGAAAGCGAACATTAATGTGCCGGTGAATAAGCTACAGTCGAGTTTCTTTGATAATTTTAACATTGCCGAACATCATCCGTTGGGGTATGTTGGTTAGAACGTGCTATTGGAAGTAACAGCTAAAAGTTAATTTCAAATTAAAATTTCTCCCGTAGACAATTGTTTCAGCCGGAGAAGGTACTGATGTTTGAGAAATTGTTGAAGCTTTTAGAATCCTCGGAAGTAACCGTGTTCCTTTTGGCTTCGCATATCAACTCCCATATGTTGGAAATTGTTCGCGAAACAGTCGCCAAGTGTCCCATCTTTACGAAGCGCATCATCTTTTGTTGCTCCTCGCCGACGGCAATCTACCAGGTAAATTTGAATGAGTAATCTAAAGAGAACTGCGGCTTTAATGACTCCCATCAAACAGCTTCGCCAGCATTGCCCGGATCTTGTGTGCGGTTTGTGGATGGAAAAGTCATGTTTCTCAATACTGCCACGCTATCTCAATACCTCAACGATATTATTATCAATTGTCGGTGCCATATATCGTAACATTATAGCACCCGTCATCGGTGTTAGCCTAGTCTTCATCCACAAAGATGAATTTAATGCGTGAGTATACAAACCGCACTCCGAAATCTACAGACCCAGAAATGTGAGCGTTTTTCTTCTTTTCTCGCTTTTTGTAGACAAATCTCAACGCTGTGGAAGAACGTCGGCGTTCGGCCTATTGTTTACACAATAAATTCCCCGAACGAAAAGCGCTACTTCCAGCAAGTGACCAAAACGCTCTATCTCACGGATTCGCTCCGCTCCGAACCGCAGCTAATTTTCAAACCGAAGCGAAAGTAGCAATAGTAGTGGCCATGCAAATCGAATTGCTTTATAAGCGAAATCAGTGTGTTTGTGTAATTTGTATGTTGTGTTGAATCATTCGATTTCCTTACCGTAAGTTTTTACCTCGAACGCAACGAAACGATCATACTGTTTCCAGATATCTATATTTGCCAAGCGAATCGCCCTCGTTTCGTTGCAATTTATTTATTATTTATTTTAAAACAACTGTTGCGAGAACAATGCACAGTATTACCACGCTGTCTGTAGGCATTTCTTTTACAAACGAAACGATCTTTATTTCGTGTGAAGAAAATGTGCTTTTTGTGTTCAGTCTTTACGCGAAGCGCCTAACACTTTCGCCCCGAATGTAATCACGCGTGTCGAAATAAAACGTACGAACAAAAAAAGAAAAAGTCAAACAGCTGTTATGCTAGTCTGTTTCGCATCTGCAGCATAACCGACATTGCGTTTTCGTTTTTTTGCCAACCTTGAGAACAATATAATTTTGCGTGGTATTAGGACAGTTTGATGAAATGAGTCGAACAAAACGGTTAAATTTGCACAGCTGCTACACGAGCGTTGCTAAATGTTGCGAAGTAGTAGTATAAATCGCCACATTTCCCTGGTACTACGAGGATTGTGCTGTTACGAGGGTCAAGCGTAACGTGACATGTCGCAATGGTTGCTTTGGCTCGTCGTTGGTGGCGCTATTTGCAATGTGCTATCACAGGGGGTTGGGAAAAATAATGTGAAACCAATTCCAAGCGGACGCATCGTAGGAGGCAATGAGGTATCTATCGCCAGCTATTCGTATCAACTGTCGTTTCAAATCGATGGTACACACATTTGCGGTGCTTCGGTTGTAGACTCGCGATGGGCCTTAACTGCCGGCCATTGCTGTTTTGGGGTAAATGTGGCTAATGTAAGTTTTTTTCTACCTTGTTTTTTTCCGTTCCCTCACTTCCTGGTCTCATTTTATGTGAATGATTTTTTCTCTCTATATTTCTATCTAAACAGGTCGCGTTGCGTGGCGGAAGTGCGTCCCATAAAGAAGGAGGCGTCGTGTTTGCCGTAGATAAATTGGTCATCCACCCGAACTACGACGATGACAATCTAAACTTTGATGTCTGCATGGTACGAATTGTCGACTCGTTTGTCGGGCACGAAAACATCTCGATCCTGCCGTTGACCAGCAGCAACACTATTCCCGGCAACGAGCAGGGCACGGTTTCGGGTTGGGGAGCGACCATGTCGGACGGGGAAAGCGTTCCGAGTCTGCGTGCGACGAGCGTAACGATCCTGTCCATGAATGCATGCACGAGACAAACGCGGAGCTACGTTAGCACAACGGATAGGTATGATTCACAGCCTTTTTCGATCGTTCTGGGTTGAGTCTTTTTTTTAATGTTACTTTCCCCATTTCGCAGTATGTTTTGTGCCGGTAATGTGGGTCGCTCGATATGTGTTGGTGACAGCGGCAGTCCCTTGGTGTTCGATCGTCGGCAGATTGGGATCGTTTCGTTCATCATCAAAGAGTGCGGCGGGACAGCACCGGCCATCTATACACGCATCTCCAACAGGGCCGTGCGAGACTTTATACGGCAGCAAATAAGCAGCACCCAGCAGCGGTTGGCATTTCTGAAACGCGGACGATCCTCATTCATTCATTGACGGAGGCTCGGGGGATTGTAAAAGTAAGAACATAAAAGATTTCTTCCCAGTGTGCGGGGTTGTCTGTAGGTTGAGGCCGATGATAAGAGCGCGGCGTTTAAGGTACGTGGTTTGTTGTGACGTTGTGTGAGCCGATTATGTGCGTCGCTCGAGTGCCGGCGAGGCAACAGCGCCAGAAATAGTGACATGATAGGAAGACGAACCCTTTGGTCGGCCGGGAAAAACGGAAACCATGACGTGCAGAACGAATTACACCGCGGGTCGCAAGTCTGGCGGGCCTGCCCACCGAAGCATCCGAAAGTAAGATTAATATGATATCTTCTGTTTACCGAGACGCATGGGAAAGATAAAGCCAAATTCTGCCAGATATTTCATATAAGTGTGTACAGCTTCCTGTTGTTCACGTTCAGTGGACGGTGCGTTACTGTGCGGCGTTAAAGACTCTTCCGAAACTAGTTCTGAACGCTGCCGAACGATTTGAACATTGTAGTTAACAATGCGCCAGCCGCTGCTGCTGCTGGCCGTGCTGGTTGTCGGTGCACTGTGTGGAACCATCGGTAAATGTGGATAAAAGCTGCGGACAGGACGGTTGTTTGAAAGTGGGCATAGGTTTATTTTTCTAATATTCCTCGCTCTCAGATCATCACATATACTATTACTCCCGTCAACCGGCACTGTTTCGGCTGTTGAGGAAATATGGTTTGTGGCCTGGCAATCTAACGGTGGAGTATGAGTTTCCGGCAAAGGATCCGACCGCACCGGCACCATTCATTTACGGAGGCGAGAGTGCATCGATCGAAAGCTTTCCCTACCAACTGTCACTGCGCCTCGAGGGAACGCACATCTGCGGTGCATCGGTTATAGCGGAGCGATGGGCCCTGAGTGCGGCCCATTGTCTCGACGAGCAAACGCTACCGTCTGGCGTAAGTGTCCCGGAGTTAGTTTTGATGGTGCCGATTACACTAGCCGCAAGTGTTTCTCCGTAGATCACGTTCCGTGGTGGAACTCCGCATCGGTTAGCAGGCGGGTACATTTTTCACGCCGACCGGTACGTGCTGCACCCGAAGTTTGAACGGACCACGTTGGACTACGATGTGGCGGTCGTGCATGTGCAGGAAAGCTTCTTCATCGATCCGATACGTCCGGTAACGTTGGCAAACACGAACACGAGATATCCGATACCTACCGGTGCCCTCGTATCCGGATGGGGCACGTCGGATGATGGATACTCTCCTTTGATTCTGCAGTCGTTGGAAGTTTTTGTCCAGGGGCTTGAGCTATGCCAGACGTCAACGATAGATCAAATAACGGACAGGTAAGAGTGTTCATGGATGTGTGCAATGGATCGACCGAAGCTCAACAGCATTTAACTAAACTTTTATGCGCAGGAACTTGTGCGCTGGTGGAGGATCTGTGGGCAAAGACGTTTGCCATGGAGACAGCGGTGGGCCGCTGGTATTGAACGGGTATCAAATAGGAATAGTCTCGTGGGGCGACAAAACCTGTGCCACAAACCTGCCGGCGGTCTACACTTCGCTCACAAACGATGAAGTGCGAGCGTTTATTCTAATGAACACCAATGTCTAGCAGCATGGTACGAAAAAAAACAAACACAAAAGCCACAAAGTACGTGAAATAGAGAAATAGATTTAGTGTAGACATGTAACGTATTTTTAAGCCATTTTTTTCGTTTCTTTGCAAATGAAAAAACCAGTATAAATTAAGCCCTGTTTCACCGATTTGATTATGTTTCTTTTCCGACGCGTACTTTGCCGCGGGATGTTTTTGGAAGCCCCCCGCCCGTCTTCGAGGAGTAGGTTATTTTATTCATATAACGACTTTCCGAGATAAGGTACAGATTTATCATTGTACAAAGCGATAACGCACCGCGTACCTGCGTGTGGTCAATTCTGGTGGACGCAGTTCGTCTGAATGTGTTATTTTTTCTTCTCGTTCTTCCATGTGCGCTGATGATAAGATCCCGGGGCTGGCACCCTTCGTTTGTTGGTTCAGAAATCACGATGGCCATGGTGCGTAATTGACGGTGCTCCCGACCGTCATACGCCCGTCCGTTCCTGAATGAAGCTGCGAATGGTTGGGTGGGCTGTGTTGGCGAAAATGGCTGGTAAGCTCCCGGTACAGTCGGAAACTCCCCAGGAAGCGATGCCCATTTGGTACCCGTTAATGACCAGGGGGCCACCACTATCACCACCGCAAGTGTCACGACCCGGTTGTCCGGTGCACAGCATACTGCGAAAGATGTACCGTGGCTAGTTCAGTATCCGAGTTCGTTTCCGTCAAGGATCGTTTGACTTACTCTTCCGTGATCCACTCGGCAGGCCAACTGCTACGACACTGTTCCATGGTGATGAGCGGAACATCGACCCACTGGAGGATCTCGGGCAACGTGTCTGGAACGGACCTTAGACCCCAGCCTGTAACATTCGCCATCGTTCCAGGGGCGAAACCGCTCGTTGGGGGTGGCAGCGTCACTGGTGCTACCGACTGTCCAACCATATCCGTTCCCGTTTGTAGCACGCTAACATCGTACTCCATGGTGTACTCACTGTATCGGGGATGATTTACGATCTGCACGACGTTGTAAATGATGCCACCGAACAACCGATTGGTAGATCCACCACGTAACGTCAACTAGAAGACGTCAAGGGAAAAGTCGAAAATGTCGGAGTCTTGATGCGTCGCAAAAAAGCTTACCACATTGGCCGCGGGTGCTGGATAGGTGCAATGTGCGGCCGATAGAGCCCATCGCAGTGAGATGACCGAAGCGCCACACGCGTGGACTCCACTGCGACGCAACGACAGCTGGTAGGGAAAATCTTCGATGAAAGCATCCCGTCCACCAACGATCTTGGCATTTTTCGCTGTTTCAATCGGAAGCAGCTTTCGTGCCGACTGGTGCGTCCTACCCGGCAACCGATTATTGTATCGTAACCACAACTCCACATCAGAAGACGCACCGGAGAGCGCGGTGAAGAAAATAAGGATGGATGATATTACCGGGATGATGTACGAAACCATGTTCGAATGCGATTCAGCGTGTAGTACGAGCGAGACTAAGGGCATGGTAATGCTGTCCGGGCCCGTATTGGGTTCGAAATTGAAATGATCAATCGGTATGGAGATTAGATAGTGGCAAGATGTAGTGGCATCCGGATGTCACTCTCCGGTGAATCATTTTCCGGGTAGCGAGAGGGGATTTTTTGGACTGGGGAACTGATAGCGTGGCTGCCAGCAAAGCTGTCATCATAGCATAACCTCCGACGCGAATGATCACTGGCAAAAGGGGGTGGTTGCATTGGCGTTTGTTTGTTTGTTTAATTATCCAAAAATTCGTCTCGACCCACTGTCTCGACGAAGCGATTAGTTTAGACACCGGTGTGCTGGCTGATGAAGCTGCGGATTCCGGCGTTACCAATGTTGGCGTACACACCCGGCAGAGCTCCTCCGCACTGGACAGCGCCCCACGAGACAACACCGAACTGCTGTCCACCGGTAACGAGCGGGCCACCGCTGTCACCGTTGCACGAGTCACGTCCCTGAGCGCCAGCGCACACCATGCTGTTGTGGAGTAAAGGGAAGGGACGTTGCGATCACAAGTCACACAAGTCACTCTCCACCAGGAGGAGGGTGGAATACTTACGCGGCGGTGATGCGTCCGGTTCCCCACTGCGAGCTGCAGGTAGCCTGGGCAACGACCGGAATGTTGACGGCGCGCAGATCAACCGGCAGCGATCCTCCCGGAGCGGTCAGACCCCATCCGGAGACGACGCTGTTGGTTCCGGCAGCGAAGCTGACACCGCTGTTAACCAGCCGGATCGAGGCGATGTTGGTGCCCACGAACGAGGTGGTGATGCGGATGACGCACACATCGTTGTTCAGGTTGTTGCTGTTGTAGTTCGGGTGGTTGATGATCTGGGCGGCCTGGAAGATGACACCACCGGCGGTACGGCTGGCGCTGCCACCGCGGAACGTGATCTAAACGAAGATGGGTGGGTGAGAATGAGTTGCAGCGCGAGCTTCCGGACACCGGACTCCGGACTTCGGACTCCGAACTCACCGAGTTGGCACTTGGCAAGGGGAAGGTGCAGTGAGCGGCGGACAGAGCCCACTGCGGAGCAATGACCGAGGCACCGCAGATGTGGTTACCATTCTGGCGGAGCGACAGCTGGTACGGGAACTGGCTGATCGGCACAACCGAGCCACCGACGATGCGGCCATTGTTCTCGGCACCGGGTCCAGCGTCGATGCGGACCTGCTTGGACAGCCAGAGGTCCTCCTCAACACCGGCCAGCGCGCCGGCAACGAACAGCGACAGGAGGATGAAGGCCTTCATGGTTAACTCGATCACCGGAACAACCGAAACTAATACACCACCCACGGCACCGACCGGTAGCTTATATACGACCGTCCTTATCACACCCGGCGGGGCATGTTCGGCATGTTCGACACCGAAATCTGATCGTGCGCCGCGCGTTAATCGATACCGCGCGATAAGGCGGGCTTGAAAAATCAATAAATTCGGGTAATTCCAAACATTGCGTCTGACGGCAAGATACCATCGGCCACACTTCTGCGCACTCTTATCGGTGCGGTGCGGCGGTTTTTGGGGAAATCTCACCTCGTCACGGATTTACGACCGGGGTTGGGGGAAGCTTCGTTTCCTTTTTCTTTTCCTTTTTTTTTGGCGATTTTTTGGGTAACCGTATCCGAAACTCTGACGTGGTTTCACGGTCAGGCAGAGGAAAGTGTCCTGAGTGGTGCGAGAGGTGGTTTTTTTTTGGTGGTCCCATTCTCCCAATTTAAACAGCGCATAAAATGCGGCACGGTGGCCCGCCAGTAGCAGAGGCAATTAATTTCAGAACGCAGAAACTGCTATCAGCTGTAGCTGTGGCGAGAACATGGGACGCGTGTTTTTTTTTCTCTCTTCCGTTTCGTCTCGTTTCGTTTTCAACATAGCCAAACAAAGATACGGAAACAAGTCCCATCAATGGTCGTCAAAATGTCGTCCGGTTAGGAAAGGTACAACGTTGTGTT
>JXXB01015402.1:0-17948 GCA_000956275.1 Anopheles koliensis
TTATTGTATTTTACTAAAATACAATTTATAAACTGTGTTTTGTCAAAATTGGGTAAATACATTGATAAGCAACAATGAATAGTATAGTATAGTATAAATATTAATACTACCAATTAATATTATTTAATATTTGATTTATTATTAACAAAGCGAATTTTAACTTTGTGGCTCTGCTTTTCTGAAATTATTTTTTAACTTGTAAAACACATACACGAATAAAGTTCGTGTAAATATGATTGATTTTAAAAATATATATATTTCGATGCTTATATGTTCTGCATGCGTTCTGTTTGGCCGTCAGCACCAGTGATTTTCAACTACAGCTCTACTAGTACGTTGTGCATGTAATAGTTTTCCTACAGTGCACGCTGCACGATATCTGCTGCACGATGCGACACACGCAACAACAAATGGCTCATTGAGCAATTGTAATGCAGTCGATTGGCTCTCCTGCGTAAAGGTGCGCTTGGACTGTTGATTTTATTGATTCTTAATTTATTTCTGCAAGCCTGTCTTGAATGTTGCACTTAAAGTACCTTTACCAATACCCCGCGTCAGTGCAACAGCACCACAACCGCCGCCAGCGTCAAGCTGACCCGATGTGCTTCGTCACACACAATTATGTACTTCTGCACCATTGGACAACGGAAAGCTATTTTCCTTAATTAATTGCAACTGCAATTGCCTCGATTCACCCGAGCCTGCAGCTCTGCTGCTGCGGGTGATGGAAGCCACCATGCACGGCTGCGGATGGCGCACAGTTTTCTTCACCGGTGGTAATTAGCTAATTTCGACTGCAAAGCGCAACGCGTGCATCGCGGTGGTGCTTGTCGTATACGTAGAGTGCGACTTTCGTATGTTGGCGTGGTGCGGGGCGGTCGTCTGCAGACGACTGCTATCACTCGAATCAGCCTTAACTGGCATTGGAGTATGGAAGGGCAAAAAATGAAACGTATTCACCGTCCTGGAAGTCTTGGAAGGGTTGAGCGAAAATTTTGCAATTTGATAGATAAACCTGCTCGCAGACCAGTTTTGGAGCCCGATGAGTGCATCGTACGTGATAGTGTGACACAAGCTGGGTCACTGGTGGTTCGGCGAGGAAGCCGGTGCTATGTGTAAATTCATTTGTTCATGTGGACGCGTTCATGAATGCACTCTGTCGCCACGCCACGCTGTGCCGCTGCATCAGCATCGGGAAATGGCAACGCATTCGAGATTTCTGTCCTTCCTAAGAGCTGCAGATTAACCGACCGGTGGCGGCACATCATCCCTCGGAACAAATTACGGAATGCGTATGAATTAAAGATGAAGCCTGAGATGGCCGCTGATGAGCAAATATGAAAGTACGGTGCCTGCTGACCGGCGTTGGCAAGTCCCATCGACCAATCGGGCACAGCGGATGGCCTGCGAGACGACAGGCGATTGATTGGCGAGTGAGCTTTTCTTTTCGGAAAATTATTCCCTCTCTCATTGCTGTGGGCCCCTTCCGGCGGCAGCTGCCGCTCTTGTGGTAACCTGAAAGTCACGATTCGTGAAGGGCTTGATCCGTCGGTGTAACGTGTTTAGGTGTGTACTGTGGGAAAAGTAGCAATTCGCGTACGATCGATGATCATGACGTGTCGGGTGTTGGTTTAGTGTGATGTGCGGATTCCTTCGTTAATTGAATTCTCGTCTGTGATGGACACCATGGGTCTAACTCAGGCATGAGGGAACCCACCGTGTTTCTCATAAATAGTATCAAACTATGGTCTACAGGTGTAATTTACGATGCTGGTGTCTCTGATAAAGGTGATTAGTTTCAAGTTTTGAAAATAAAATTAAATATTGAGCATAAATAATATGTACACAAAAAAACTATCAACTTTATTTAACCTCGATTAATTCATTTCATTTTCGAATTTCATGGCAGAATTAAGCTTAGAACTTGAAAAAGAATACTTTACCAATGTAAAGGTATTGTTTTTTTTTTTGAAAAAAATGGTTTTATCTCGCGACCTAAAGATGATATTAATTTTGCCTCTACATATTAAAAAATACATTAAAAATTGTAGTGCTTTGAGAAAAAAAATTGAAAAAAAATGAAATGAATGAAATGAAAAAAAAGAGAAAAAAATGAAATTTTTATTGAATGGAGTTCGACCCATACATTTGTCGGTAACTAAAACAAGAGCAAGTAATACCTTACGAATCCTATGTTCATGGTAAAAATATATTTGTAGTACCAAACATTCTGAAATGTGTATCAAAACTATTGATTTTATTTAATTATTTAATTTATTTCTTGAATCAAGTATGTATTTTTTCTCATTTTTCTGCATTGTTTGATCCCTCCACTGGTCACCAAAGGTAAAATGGCAGCTATCGCTTAGTGAAATGTTCAACCATAATTGGATTAATAATTTATGAGTAAGTGCAGATATTAATGCGCCTAACATCGCTGTCCCGAAGCGCATTCGCGCACATTGCATTTGCACCGACTCAGCCGTGATCCGACGGGCATTTTTTTATTGCTTTGGCGCGGAAATCGATCAGCCACGTCACGGAAGAACGGGAAACTGTCCCGGTTGAGCTGTATCAAAGGAGGGCAACGTGACATCAATCAGAAGTGGACGTTTATCTCGCAACTTCATCCCTTCCCCCAGCAGATCAGTGCGGCTCTCCCAGGAGCGAGCGGCTTGGACGGTTGGCAAGCGGCGGTTTGATGAGATCATTTCCAGGGGGACATGTTTCATAAATTAATAAAAAATTAGCAACGCCGCCGATTATTCCGCTGCGAAGGCTCATTTGTTTCATGTTCACCTGCCCTCCCTTGGGGCGGCGTTTTTCTTCGCTGCGGTCATTGATACGCGCTCCCATTGCTACCAAAGCGATCGATCGATCCGGCGACCGTCGCTGGTATCGGGTATTAATTGTTCAGTTATTTTCCAAGAATTTTAATTTTTAAAATTGGAATAATTCATTCGAACCCGATCTGGCTCAGCAGCGGTCCATGTTTTCTGGTCCATTCCTGCGTACAGGTTTTTTTAGGTTTGCTTTTTATCTGAAGCTCCATATGTCAACCGCGGTCTATGTGAGCGCATGGAACGTGGATCGAACCGGGTATGAAGTATGCACGATGCACACAGGAGCCAGATATCACGGTGGTGCTGGAAGCGTTTTGGTCGCGTTCGATAATGGACGGTTGTCACTGCGCTTGCTTGACAACCATGCGGGGCCACCATCGGCATAGGTTGCAGCCGATGGTGGCGTCACACTCTCGATCGATCGGTTGTTGAATTGATCGATTCGATGTTCTTTTGCAGAAATTCTATTTGGTTCGTAAAGAATATTCTGCGGTTTCTCTTTACTTAAGTGAGAAGGATGGTGTCGCAAAGAACGGAACGTTAGCGTTTGGATGACGGACGCGATAAAATGTTTGGGGAAATAAGAAAAACAATTTGAAAAAAAAAGCAACTAAAAACCAGATCATCCTTTTAGATTCTTAGTACGATCATAATTCATAGAACCTGATGCTTGACATTTCGAAAATATCGACAGCTTCTTACCACGGCGTGCCATCCGAGTCGAGCAATTAATCACGGTCGGAAACGGCAACGGTGGACATAAACACGTTCGGATTAGGTTGTTCCTGTTTTGTGTTAATTGACAAACAAGCAGGCAGACGGTTTTCGATGCACGAAATTGGCATGTCACATCGGTTTGGGAAATGCGCCGTCAACTTGATCGTGGCTCTCACGAGCGAAGTGTGTGATGAAAATTCATTAATTTTATCCACATCACCTATCCTCTCACGTTCGTCTGCCCTACAACACATCGCAAACGGTGGAAAACAGACGCCACAGCTAGAACCAAAACTGTCGTAAACGGGCTACCTGCCGGAACGATTTGTTATGTCACCACGCACGAAACGGATCCGTGCTGGGGGCTTTCTTAATGGTCGTAAGCGTAAAGAGAAGACGGCAAAGAACTTGTATCGAAATTATTAGCTCTGCTCTAATCGTGGTTGGAAAACGAGACGACGTCTTGTCATACCTTAAATCGGACGCACACAATTTTTTCTTTTGATTGATTAATTGTGGCCAGAGCTGTCGAGGGCGAGGACGACGATAATTGGTCGAACCGTTTTTGTTAATTATGACAGTCCGCTTGCTGTGTATCTACATGCGCAGGGTTGAAGACTTTTGGTGGGCATATAGCGCGTAGCACAAAATTTAGACAAGATAATTACAACGAGAACACAAATGGTGTTTAGAAAATCACCAATATTGAAATAAATGAACAAATGTCAGTGTTGCGCTACCAGGAGCCAGTATCTTCCACTCACTTCCGCACGTAAATTAATGATTTTTATTTGGTTTAAAAAACTGTTTTTCTACTTTGTTTAATAAGATATCGCTTAAAAATAAGTCAATGCGTACAGATAAGTCTATAAACACAACTATATGGTCCATATTGGTAAGGTGTCGTCAAAAAATATTTCAAACTAAATGATCAACTCCCTCCAAAATGTTAATTAATTATTGCCATTTTTTTAATATAAGATCAAATTATACTTTGGCATAGCATACTTATTGCATAGTAGCATACCTACAACAAAAAACTGCGTTTTTTGTGAAAATTATTTCATAAACCACTTAGAGGAGTAATAATCGATCAATATGTTTTTACTATATGATTGTGAAGAAATGTGCATAAAAGAGTCATTAACTGGTTAATGACTTAAATTAAATGAGTGTAGCTTACTAAACATGAAAATGAAAAAAATAGATTGCTGCTGACTACACTTTAGGATATTGTTGACTGTGATTTGATTTGTGGTATATAAATGTGAATATCGTATGTATCGTCCAGATCCTGATCAGCGAATAATTTGATATTCCTTACACAAAACATCGTTCATGGTGTGCGCATAAATGCATCTGCACCCGCATAATCTGCTCTCCTTTCATGAAGGTTATCCGTTTTCAGCTCGTGCTAAACTAGCTGTCACAAAACACATTGCCACAATAAGTAGCAACCGTTCGGCCGAAAGTGGTCAATCAGCGGCCGGTAATGAGGTTGAGGTACTTTATTCGTTTGCCTCAGTCAATCCGTACAATTTTACTCACTCATACGACCGATGGAAGTAAGGGGAAAGGGTATTTTCCTATTTGGAACTTGCCGAGCCTCGAACCCGCATGGCGTGCCCGTGTCGAATGCGTGTGTAGCAGTAGGGAGTCGGAGAGATAAAAATTATACAATTAATTAAGTGAAACCTTCGACGTCGTACATTCGCATTCGCGACGATGTTTACGATGGTGGTTTTCGGTGGGCGAGCTTGGAATGGCCGGGCGAGAGAGTAGCAAATTTGTCTCGGCACACCAGCCCCGGTAAGGGCTGTTCGCTTCGCTTCGGTATTTGATGTGCATAAATTTGCTGTATCGGGCATGACACAACCCCGGCCGAGAAGGACTCGCGTGAGCCATGCTACTGATTCATTAACGCTGGCTTTCGTTACTGAACGACAGCCGACCCGCACTGATGATGGACAGTAAATTGCTGTGATGGTTGGCTGGCGAAACGGTTGGAATGTGTATTTTTGTATGTTTGGTTACCGATGGTCCTGCGTGAGGACACGATGCTCAGTAGTGGGTGTGTTGGTGTCACAGTTGTACGACATCGCTTATTATCGTTTGGTGTGACTTTTGCGGACAGTTTCGTTACGCTTGGTCGTTGATAATTATGCATCCAAATGATTCAAGATAAATCGGTACGTACCTTTGTTAGTATTTATATGGAAATAGCATGAGCTTCAACAAGCCAATGAATGCTTTGTTGAAATCAGTGACAAGCGGAACATCAAATAGTTGATTGTGGTGTAGTGGCAGTAGCGAGTACGGTGAAATGTAATGTAATTCATTCAATAGTTATTTTTGTTTTGAACATACATACTAGCATTGATAATTACTATTGTATTGCCATACTATTGAACACACATACTAGACACATAATTAGTATTGATTTTAATATTTCATTTTTTACTTAAACTAGATTTGATTGATATGATTTGATGTTTTTAAATGACGGCCTGGCTTTATAAACAATTGTTGGCTATTAATACTGTTAAAAAGATCGAAGGAATAATTTCAATTTGTTAAAAAATAATAACTATAATTAAAACAACTATCTATAATTCTAACTGTTCGATTGAATAAAAAAATCAAAAAATCGATTGAAGACATAATAATTATAATGTTCAAAGCAAAGCAACAAACTACCTAACCATAGGAGTATAATAATTCATGCTTTGATCATTGTTGTTAGTGAATATTTTTAAATATTGAACAGATTTTGCATCCGAAATTCAACACAACTTTTTTTGTTTTAAACTATGAACTTTCAATCAACGTCAACAAGTACATTATACAACCTTGGTTATGATCAGGAGCTGTTACGCTGTCATTATTTAATAACACCCCTGGCTCTTGCATATTAACTACATGCAGTAAATCCATGATCGCTTCACGATCAGCTACACTCACGCAATCACAAACCACAACGGAGACCGCTGTGAATAGATAATATCGTAAAATTTAACGGCACAGTTTAACAACATAACATTTGTAGTCCAATGCAAGCTCAGTGGCGTTTCATAGAGTTTGATTGCAATAAACTAAATGATTGTGTTTTTGTTCCTGCTCGGTCTGGTCGGTTTGCCTCCTTTCGCTTATTATTTTCCCTTGCTACCGTAAGTTCCTGTTCCGCTTGTGTTGCATTACATGCCGATCGGTTGGTTCGGTCCAACGTTTCCCACTGTATGTTCGCCGTGTAATCAAGCGACTAAATCGAGCGTGAAAATAATAAAATAACGTCCCACCGTGTCTCTGCACCCCTTTTCTTAAGCTTCAGTTTTCTTGTATGCTGTGGTGGCAGAGGGTTTGCGAAAATGCATTGGCTGACGAACGACATACAGAGGAGAACGACGTGCCAAGACGCGGTCCATCCGGGAGAAATCGTCTCGCGACATCCTTGTTAGCTGTGCCAATGTGCGAGAAGTAGTCACGAAAGACGACTGGCGACTTGCGATTTGGTGCTATTTTTCAACCTTCGCATACGTTTCAGGGCGTGCTGGGGCGGTAAAAGAGATGCATCGATTTCGCTGGAAGCGGACAACCCGAGAGCGCAGAATGGAAAATCAAAACATTAGCCTCTGTTTGTCCCCTTCGCTCTGTAGCACCGATTTGCATATCGTGCCTCTGATATGAGATTTCCCTTCGATGCTTAGCTCTGCATTTCCAATCACACATTTACTACATTTTTACGACTTTTAGCACTCTTTCCAGCTTCTGGTGACTGCACCTCGGTAGTACGAGCTAAATAGCTGCGATTGACTTGAAGCTGAGCAGGCTGAGTGGAACCCCCAGTGGAATGCAAAAAGGTCTTGCACTATCACATCGACATGAACACGACCTGTGTACACCTACATACCGAGGTACACATACATGCGCGCTGTGGTGAAGGTATTAAGCAATTACAAATTAAGTTTAATTGGTAAACCGTTTCGATCCCCCGGGCTCGTTAATGAGAAATATTTTAATTATAAAAAGATCGTGACATAATTGTTTATCACATTCATGTTAGCTGTTCGCTCGATGGGTTGTTTGCACTCGTCCTGGCTTCCGTTCAACGTCAACATGCTGTGCGAGACGTCTTTCGAGCCGTTCGAAATCAGAAGATCGTTGCCTAAGTGGTAGAGCAGGCTAGCAGCATGCTAAGAAAAGACAAACGATGGTTACGGTGAAGTGCATTGCATTGATTTAATTTATTACGTTCAGTGAATTTAATTTACATTTTATTTGCGAAAAAAAGCCGTACCAAAGGAAGTTGCTGCCAGGAAAGCATTAAGACGGTGCTGTTTTCTTTGGTATTGATGGTAACGGAAGGGTATTTGTATTTGGGGGGATTGTATTTTAGTATTTGTTAATTAATACCAAGCTTATTTTTTAAAATAAATTGTTACTTTTTGAACATATGAAAGAGGGGAAAATACAAACCTAAACAGCATTTGTTAATAATATTTATGCAACTTAACAGATTTTAAGAATGATTGATGAGCTGTGAATTATTGTTACTGATGGCATTATAATTTTGTTTCGAATATGTATTTAAATGTAAATTATTTATTTTTCATTATTATTTATGAATTGCTATAGTATGTTTTGAGTATTTGCATTCATATTTCAATCTAATGATTGTATTAAGTTTCCCACACGTTCAAACATTCCGTTCCCACTGAATGACAACAGCGATCGGTAGTTCCCAAAAAATTACATCTGCACATACGTTTGTTCACGTTTGTGCTTATTTCCTTCTGGCCGAGAAACAAAAGAGCCACTGGAATGATACCCTCGCGAAGAAAACAAATCTTTCTGAATCGATTTCTCTTACCCTCTCTCGTTCGTCCATCGCTTTTTTCCAATCTACGGCTCTAAACATTGTTATTAATTAGCAAAAACAGTAGCTGACAGTTTCAAATGGTCTGCTAATTTCGAGGTTCACGATGTGTTCGGCTTTTGTGGGCTCTTGTTTTACGCGCTGCCGCATCCCACCCGTTCGACGCGAATTGGTTCAGTGTTCTTTTTCGGCACAGCGCTCGCAACATGATACCCGTTCGATTTGGCGCTGCTTGCGCGATCGATTCGGGAACGTTAATCTCGAGCTGGTTTGCTCGGAATGCCCCAAACTCGGTGATGTTTATTAGGAGGGGCTGGTGGGGTTCGCTGATCTGCTGTTCGTTTTATTCTCTCTTCACCGCATTTCGAGGGAAATACTCAAAGCGGGCGACAACGAGCAGCGCCTGCTCTTAGGAGGTCGGATAATGATATTGTTTCTCGCAACACGCGCAACCACACTCACCGGACCCCCTGTTGGGCCCATCTCACTGAAGCGACACTTAATTGGATCACGAGAGAAACGTTAGTAGCCGCGGGAGCTACCATCCATCGCGATAAGCCGACTGGCAAGCATAATAAAATATTTAAATTATTCCATCTCGCTTTGCGGTGAGGCGAAAGAACTGCTTCCTGTGCCTGCCAGTACCGAGAATGACAGTCGCAACCCGTAGCAATCTGACAAATGGTCAGCGATCTCCGTGTTAGTCGATCGTTTAGCTTTGCGTTTCCATCGGACGTGGTTGCGTGCTAACTAGAGATTCTGGGTGCACATTTTAATCATTAATATATACTGACCAACATCGAACAGAACAAGCTGGTCATGATTGTTGTGAAAATGGTAACGATTTGTGTAATTCGCATGAGCGCATACAACTCCCCAAGCCGGTACAATTTTTGGAATAGGTTGGCAACGGGTGGAACGGTTGGCAACGGGTGCTTAAGAAGATGCGTACGGAATAGACAGTGACAGTGAATAGACTCAGTCTTTCGCAGGGGTTTTAAGTTTTTTTTCCAACCCGCTGTAGCAATATGGGGGGGTCATTAATTAAAGTTAATTAATAATTCTCGAATGAGTTGAGCGGTACAAACTTGTGATGGTAAAAAGTGGTGCTCGTTGAATTATACGATTCTGTCGCTAGGTGAACATAATTTAATTAGCGTTCAATGCACATCGCACTGTTCTGCAACTCCTCGACGCGGACCCGTCACGATTAAACAAGCACTGCAAAATGAGTGACTTATTCGCTTATCTCATAATTAATATCATAGTGACATTTTACGGGCATGTGAGCCAAATGCAATGATTGCTGAGAGCGACGACACAAAATCGCAATTCGCCTGGAACAGAAGCTTGGCGCTAATGGCAACGATGATTGCGTGCCGCCGAGTGGTTTATTAAGGCCCTACGACACGCTTACAATGTAATTGACTTAACGCGCTACTAAAATGTAAACCAGTCGGCCGTGAGATTGCTGGTGGCAAGTATGGTGGCTAGGGAAAACGTCGGTCATGTGGTTTGCTCCAAATCGTTGAAGTGCGTTTGCTTGAAATCAGTTGAATTTTTCGATACTATAATGTTCAGGATCTTTCACAAAGTATAGTAAATAAAACATTTTAATGAAAAGTTTTATGATTTTAGTGATTAAAGGGTATGAAGATATGAGAAAACTGTTTAATTTATTTATTTTTTGTTACTGACAGTCAATGGTTAATTGTAGAAAAACTAAACTAATTTCGTTCTTTTCCCTAATAGACGACAGCATTCAATTTGTTAGTCTTACAGATAAAATTTTATATCAAACCATTTTCATTTCACTGCATACATCTTATAAAACATTTGTTTTTTTTATTTTGTCTATTATTTAAATATAAAAATGTTGTTACGCTTTGCATAAGTTTTCAACGAAGGCAGTATATATTATACAAATATGTAAACTATTTTATTTCGAAAAAAAAAATAACAAAAAGCACCACAAATTATTCAAACACCATCTGAAAATTCACTGCCACATAGAAAGACAATGCAGAGAGCAACAATTTGAGATCGTTTTTGCTACCGCATGGACAGCAAAAGGGAAGCAATACACAAAAACGCAACTTACAGTCAAGAAGTTCACAATCCTTTCACTAATTGGACAAAATTCCTCGGAACCGTGGCCGTAAATCTCATCGCGTCGATTCGCGTTTAAAAATTTGCTACCGTTTTGTGTGCTGCTGCTGTTTTCACTGATGCTGCTTGATCTCGCATTTGTTGATTTTGTTAACGCTGTCTCAAACGATCGGGTGTCGAATGGGAAAGAGCAGTTGAGCAGTCGTCAGGACACCCTTAACAAAGGGATTGTCAAAAGAAGAAAAAAGGCATACAACGGTTACGAGCGTTTTAGGAAGTTATAGCTGTTTGGTTTGTCTTTTTGCACAAATCCCGAAATGCTTCGTGGAAATCATTAAGCATACGTGGTATCCTTGTTGTTAGAAAGGGATTAGGAGGATGGAAAAGAAACACACTCGTGTTACTAGTGATGCTCTCTTCACATAATGATTGTAAAAAATCTGGAATGAAGGCTTAATATCTGGCTCATTATTGAGAATTTTAAAGAAATATTAATTATTTGCTTATAGAAATGACGGCCTGGCCGTATTGCTTAAAGAAATATTAATTGTTTCGAATGCAAATGTAGTTGACTTCTTGAAAGATTTTTATCCCTAGCCAATTACAGAAAAGTTCAACACATTCATAAATTAAAATAAAACGTAGTAACAAGAAATAGAATCAAAATATTAATTGGAAGTGATTTCTCCCTCAACAAATTCCTGACATTCAATTTCAAAGAAACACACATGCAAACTATACGACAGAAGGTTGAATGATCGAAGATTTCGTTGAACCGCTTTGTAAGGTACACATAAATAAGTGCTACCGATGTACGGCTGTGTCACGAATAATATGATTGGAATTTTATTAACAACAGTCAATTTAAAAATGACTGCTAGCGAAAGAAAAGCAGGGTAGCTGCGAAGAACAGCGACATATTGTGTACATGCGCACGAAAAACCTACTAAAACTGGTCATGGCGCATGAACGAGACAAGGACAATAGTTTGAGATCTCGAGTATGGATGGCGTTTTGGAGTTTAATTGTCTTCGTTTGCTTACCAAAGTTTTCTCGGAAGGAAATCAATCAATCGTATTGCAGTATCGAAGAGAAGGGCTATTGTTGAATAAGAGCAAAAACAGAAGTGTTCCAGAAACAGAGAGACGTACGATGCGGTGAATCACTGGAAAAAGGTAAGACGAAAAAGGGTGACGGAAACAGCGCATGATCCACTGAATAAATTATTCTAACGAACTTCTCACAGGGACAGGTAGTACGCAGTGTTTTAACGCTTTCGCTACTTATGCTGGCAGAATGCAATCTCCTCTCGTTGTGTTTTCCATCCGCTGGGATTCAGTTTGAAGGCACAACAATAGTAGCTTAGGTGATTGCGTGTTCATATTTGTGTATGCGGATGGTGTAGGTCGTGTAATCGTACTGGTTTAATCGCTATTGTAGAGTTTCTGGGGAGTGATACTCTATATCCACGGGCTACGTTTCAAGCACATCGTCGTATGGCCAGTTGGACATCACCTTTGGTTTACTCGGTCCCAAGAGCCACCGAAAGAACTAAGAGCTGTGTTTTACGAATACGACCAAGGAGTAGTAGAAGAACACCCTTTTATTCATGCCCTGCATAAAGATCATTATAAAGCAATATAAATATGCCAATTAGTAAAAATAATAGTGCCTTACAATAAAATAAAATAAATCATTTGATCGGTCAGCAGAGATAGGGAAATTGTCATCATTTTATTTGACTTTGCATTATATTCAGGCAAAGGAGAGCAGTTTTATCGTATTGCTGGTAGGTCGATATTTTTGCTTAAGCGTATGATCGGTAGAAAAAGTGTATGGAATGTGGTAGTTTTTTTTTTTGTTTTTACACATTCGCGTAATATATTGGGAATATCAAAACCACGACGAGATAGAGAAGTAAAATGAGGATCCAATTAAATATATCAACAGTAAAAAATATGTACAGACAAAAAAAATCTACTAATAACTTAAACTTTATACACCAATCGAGACACGGTATTTGTCAAGCTGAAAATTACATCAAAGTTTACGATTTGTATGGTTTGAATCTCAGTACCATTTTTGGTAATGTTGTTGAAAAAACGATGTTGAAAAAAAAAACAATAAATTTTTAGGATAATTCAGTTAAAGCAAACAAGTATATTTGTGAACTTACGAAGTATAGTCAAATAACATATTATTTTACAATTTACTTTTTTTTTATAAAATAGTGTCGGGTCGGCAGTGTGTTGCCAGTGGCGCCAGTTTTCACACGTTCTAAAATCTCGAACACCGTTGCACCATGAAGAAGAAAAGGTAATGGTAAAATATTCTTTATGAACAGTTGCAAACATATAGTTGGTAAAACATGTTATGTTTAATGCTACGCTTACGATAGTTATGATTATTCTCAAATACCCAAAAGTTATATAAGCAAGATAGTTCCTCAAAAGAAACCTAAATTAATTTTAGGAGTGACTTATCACTATGATAAAAGTTACATTATTTTGAGCATTGTGTTCTTGAGCCTAAGCTGTTTTCATTGAGAAAATCAAGCATTTAATATACTCAGTACTTATAATTATTAATTTTGTAGCGTGTTTTAATATAGCATACCCGACTGTTTTAAACTTACGTTAGTTTTAATAGCCAGCTTAGAAAAAATACAATCAGCTTATTTTTAATCAATAAAGTGCTAGTAATTATTTACAAAAGGCATTAGACTATTCATATTTGAAGTTCATTCATATTTTAAGTTCAAATTGCCTCTCTAGTAGGTTTAGTATGTAGGTTTTTCTCTAATAGGTTTTTAGAAGGTTTTTCTCTCTCTATCTCTATCTGTCACTTTCTTTGTTTATTCTTTCTCTTCTTTTTTTGTTACTCTATTTCTGTCTTTATTTAATCATTTTGCATCCAAAAAATATGAGTAAATTTTTCAAAAAACCAAAACCTGTCATAAACTAGCTCGTGTATCAATGGATACCAGTATCTGTTGTTCTGCTTGATTAGTGATCATATTGTAATCAACAACAGGTATGTTATTGAAATGACATAAAAGCCATAAATTTGTGATATATGCTATTCATCATAACGCTACAAATACTCTGGTTGCAGCGTATTGTAGTGATAAACCCATTTATGATCTCAACAGTATTTGCACGATGCTCATCGATAGGCGGTTTGATCGAGTGGATTTTATTTAGGCGATGTGTGCCTGCGCCGAAGAGGGTGCAATTTGTAGCACCCTTTGCGTCAAAGCGCCTTTGCTACACAACGGCGTGGCCATCGGTATGACTGGAAGATCGTTTTCCGTGCTATTCGTACCGCTGCTACTGAATGCTGCCGGTTAGCTATACTCGATCGCGTTGAAGCGTGCAACTTCACACTCACTCCATCCGCTCTGGTCACCTCCTATTCTCACGCTACGAAAGGGGTGGAAATAAGGTGGAGCATCGATCCGCGCTCACGTACACACTTCAAATGGTTCCAAAGATTATGCGCAAGTATTGGTGGATCAGCGCACGCGCAAGATGATCGTGTCGATGGCATGTTGCAAGGAGAGGGAAATAAGATTTAATATAAAGCGCAAAGTATATAAGACGGCATTAGTGTGCGGCGTTTGGGTTTGGAGCTTTCATTCGGAGATGGTTGGGTTTCTGCAATGCTGCGATTGGACAGAAGTGTGTGCGTTAGCACGATCAAAAACGGATCGATCTCACAAGGTGGTGTGCGTCGTGGTTAGGGCCACTTATGTGCAAGGCATGTTTATATGAATGAGATTGTGGGATATTTTTTACTGAAACACCTTGACATAACAACCATACCATAAACATAACCATTAAATCAAATTAAGACATTTGTTCGTGCCCGTTGTTTGTAGCCCCCGGAGAGTTGATGGTAGCAGCAACCTTTTTCCTCGTAGCAGGGTTCGTTCCTGTGCACAATAAATGTATTTGTGAGTGTGTAGCTTTTCCTAAACTCACTGCTTTCTTGATGCTTGTTAAAGCATAATTGTGCCTGGCAGTGTATCACGTCTGATAATCACATAAAAAAGTTGTAGCAACTAAAATTTTGCAACTAATCCCTTGCTCAATCAACGATTGGCTTAGGTTCACGCGATTAAACCACGCGATCATGGCGCCCGCGGATAGAACGACGATTAGATGGTATGACGAGTTTTCCCAACAACGGTATTGACAAACGAGAGAAAGTAAATGGTTGCTATAAAATCGAAACGTTTGATGTTAAAATCCTTTGGCAGGCAAGATAGCAGTATTTGGTCCCTTAACCCACCATTGAATTCCATCAGTGTATCGGTCAACACAAAGGTTTTTGCGTAGGTGAAAAAACCAGAATCAAGACTGGGATTACAACCGGCTTATAGCTAAGTCGATCACCAAATCCAATTTAAGTTTGTTGTTATCTCGTTACGGACGCTTCTCGGTGCGTAGTTTTCACGATTCTGGTTTTCGCCTGCGTGAAGCATTGTTGCAGTCAGGATTTGCGAAGGCTTTTCCCTTGATATTCGTGCTCTGCTCTGCTACCGCTTCGCCTATGGGATACGCTTGTTTTGAAATTGAATTGAAGCGAAATTTGTAATCTTCTTACGACGGAGTACCGTTCTCGCCTCGTAACCCGGACAGGGAGAATACGACATGTTCCATCCTTCGACACTTTTCTCTTTCCAAAAGCCTCTTTCTTAACGGACAGAAGGAGCTGAAGTTGAAGATTTCCGCTGGAAGAAAAACAAATACCGCAAAGAAATAAATCCGACAAAGTCATGGTAAACTTTAAGGTGACTTTTGGGATAGTCACTGGCGATGGAATATCTTTCGTGGTGGTCAATGGAGATTTTTCACTATATCAAACTGCGCTTAGAGATAACTAATAAAGAGGCGGTGGATAATCAGTTCCACGATATCGTTTTTAACCACGAGCGAATTATGAACTATTTTCTGCGAGTGAGCAGCCATTAAGGCACAGCTCTTGTGAACGACCGCAAAGGGATGTAAATTTGTGGCCAGTGGGTTCAGTCGAGAATTCGTTACGTTTGTCTTTGATGTCGATCCTTTACTGGCATGGGCTGATTGATTTATAGCTGCTAGTGGTAAGAGGATTCAGTGGGAACTTCGGAAGCTACGAAGATGCAGCAAGAGTTTAGTGTACGTTTGGTCGTTTGTCACGCTGGCATCGAGCTGCACTGTCGGATTAGCGTAATGAGCAAGAAGGTTTAATGATGTTTCGTCGTTTATTGAGTTTCGAGACGAGAGATGAGACGAGTTTCGCATTTCAGACAGCTTGACGACAGCTGTCACGCAATGGTTTAAAGTTTGCTTTTAAAATTTAGAAGATGACGCTCATGTTTGTTTTCATGACAATATTAAAATTTTATAGTTTTATATTTTCATGCAGATAGTAAAAGGTTTAAACAAAATAATGCCCTCAAAATAATTTCTTACAATGTTAAAAAATCAATTGTATAATGTCAATTTCGCTATGGCGCTAAACAATTAAATGTATTGTTCATTCTGGATTCATAAATATAGTATAACATTAAAGAGTATAAAATAAAATAATCTCACGATCATGTACGAATATCAAAATAATTCGCATTCATGAAAATCGATGCATTGATTTCGTACACAAGTGGCAATAATAGTCATTGTTTTCAGTTCTCTTTTCGTGCATAAGTGTCGACGATGGAACAATCGTGTTATGAATAAGCTTGCAAATTGTTTTCACCTCCATTCTCTGAATGGTACGTACCCGGTGCACATATTCGTATTTAAAGTTGCTTTTCAAAGAACTGTCCAGAATAATCCTGTCCTCAAAAACGGAACACTGGTATGTTGCGCATTTTTGTGCTGTGTTATTGTGATTGTTTTATATCGCCAATCGCCCCAACAAACGGTCCAAAATGGACCGCTTCGTGATCGGATTGGTGTGACTGGCTACGGCAAGAGCGATGACGGTAATAACTGCATGGAATTCATATTCAGGCATCTGAATTGTCCATTTATTTGTTCAGCTCGTTCGATTAGTCATGCCGGGAGGAAATGAGGAGTAGGCAGGCAAGGTGTTTAACTACAGCTGGAGGATCTAAAGAAAGGGGAAATTCGCGATAGCAGCACCAAATGTATCGTCTGCACTTCAAGCGTATATTGCCGCATGCAAGGAAATGCAAAGTCGTGCCTAATAAATCATAAGCCAACCAAAGAAGCTTTTGCTTTCAAAATGGTTGTGCGAACTGCTGCAAATAACAGTGTACGGTCCATATACCAGTCACTAAATTAAGAATGTTTCAAATATCTCAATATCACACTTGTAGAATTAGCAGTGCAAAGCATTCGTTATGTTATATTTTAACTATTTGGATATTGAATATCGATCATAAATTAGTGCTTCTACCATCAATATTGTAGTGTAAGTAATTAGCATGATACAAACAGTATAATATATTCCTAATGCTTACTTTTGCTTTTGCGTGTTCGGTCGCTCCAAATATTTGCCTCTACCATCTTGTTCAATTGTTTCAATTTTGTCGAGTCGAGGCCTTATTGGAACCGACCCAAAGCATGTTTGTGCAGATATTGAAACTGAAAGGGTTTGTAGCTCACACCAACTGGATGGTATGGAATCGGCGCACATTCAAATGCATGCAGTACATTTTCATAATCAGGCGACAAAACCCGCTCGATCAGCAACGCTCGTGCGCTAGGTAGCTTGCGAAGGCTGGACATTTTTGCACTGGGAGAGGCTCCTATGTGTTCCCGCGCAATGCACGGAACTGCGGTAGGCAAAATACATGCAGCACGGCATGACCAAGGAGTGTTCTGTTTGGTCGCCATGCGGAGAATGAACGACAATCGTGAGGATAGGTGGAAATGGAAAACAAATAAATTGCAAAAACGTTGGCTTGCAAAACGGGTGAAAAAGGTATCGCAAGTTAATAAAGACATTACAGTCATGCTGCCAAGTTGGCGTCTTGGCGTTTGTGTTGAATAGAGGATGGTGCCGGCATGGCAAATTTGGTGGTTGATGCAGGAGCAGCGGGGCCAGAACGGGCGCATTGTTGAAACTTTTTAACACAAAATGTTTATTGCTGTAACTTGCGACTGACTTTCGTGTGCTATGGAGCTACCGATTTAGTTTGGTGACACGGCAAAGCGCGACAGGGTAGGTAAACAATTTTGAGTTCAGCTCATTGCGATTTTCCACAGTTCACGATCGTTACTGCACGACACAGAGTGTAAAAAAAAAAACAAAGGAGTGATAGGTTGTTATAAGAGAAAAGAAACTTTGCTCGTAAGAAATACTATTAGTGTGAGTCAGAAAGAAAGAATTAGAAGAAATTTTAAAGAATCTTCTTCTAAAAAGTTCCATGTAGGATTGGTTAGTTTAGCGCA
>JXXB01015413.1:0-11736 GCA_000956275.1 Anopheles koliensis
TTATTACTTTTAAAAGAACTTTGCGAAACCAGTAGCGCGTTCTTGTGGCATCCATCGAGCGAGAGGAAGAATTATTTGTCGGAAATTCAATTCTAACACTAAAACACAACCATAACCGGGGTTGATTGAGGTTTTCCTCATCCCTAACAACATCGGATGGGAAACTATTCCCGATTCCGAAAAAACCGCAACCAATCACCCATGCTGGCCGATGCCAATTAACACACTATTGGCTGTCAAAACATTGTTCGAGTATTTGCGTTCAATTAGATTAAATGAGGACTTAAAACTGGACCGCTTTACTCGAACAAACGATCCGAATGGAGTAACCAACAGAGAATGGCAACAACAGGAAAAAATCACCCAACCGTCCCAATGATCCAAAACATTAAAAATCGACCAAACACTTTGGGCTTTGGGCGCAAGCTCCACCGTTCTACCGGCGAATGAAACATGCAAACAAATGTTATGCACATTTTATGTTTATTGATGCTTTCGCATTGTGTTGGCTGCCATTCATTCATGCTGCTGCCCGTGTAAAACCCGTGCGCTGATAATCGTCATTGTGTCTGCAAATCGTTTTGCTATGAGCTTAATATGCTCCATCGTATGTATTGTTAGCCAAAGCAGCATGCTGAATCCCATTTACATGCCGGACAATATTTCACGCTGATCTCGCCTTATTTATTGTGTTTATTTTTAAAAAGATGTCTCCTATTTGGTTGACCGTGTTCGTGTGGAAACGGGGGTGGGGAGGAGAGGAATGGGTGCAGAATAGAAAAACACTCATCCATCCTCGGTGACGGTGTGCTTCTTGCATAGTTATTATCACAATAAATCTAATGGTATGACAAACACGAGACAGATATTGGATAATTACGATTAATGAGCGATTAGGTTCGTCGAACGCTTTCCGTTTGTTTATTATAAGAACGTGTTGATATATGTTGGTTGGGTTGGGATTTAAAATAATATTTATGAACGATATTCTTGTTTCTCGTCTTTTGTAGGTTTCAAATGCGTCACACAAAGATGCAGCAAGTTTGGTGTAGTTTTTGGTAGAAGCAACGCCAACACGTTATCTCCTCGTCTTCAGAAGCTTCTCGTACACGCTTACATTCCCATTCCGGGCGGAATGATGGGAGTCGTTACCATCAGTACCTCCCGTCCTGGAGGAAACGCGTTTCGCCGACTTTATCTTGCCAACCACAGGCCCTATGCTAATCAGGGCGTTTTCGTGCGGTAAGTACAAACGGTGTGCGTGGGACTGAGTCTCTTGGCCCCTCGGTGAGATTTTCGTTGTAGTATCTCCCCGGCCACACTGCACCTGATATTTACCGCGAAGGGTCGGAAATATGAGAAAAGATGCGACCAATATTTATTGCCGCCTGACAATAACAAATTTCTTATCCCTCCCGGTGGTGGTAGTGGTGGTGGTTAATTCTGCAATAACCTTTGTACTTATGCCACTCTCTCAATAGCCAGAGCGATGAGTTTTGGGTTCGTTTTTAAACTGTTTAAAATCTACGGACATTTTCTTGTAAGTGGTAGTTACTTTTCAAATAGATTTAAAAATGTATTTACGTGTATGTGTATGTGTAATTTAACGATATTTTCATGTACATCGTTTTATGAGGGTCTCACCCTTCCTATCGATGTTTTGCGATCACGTTAGAGATGAAAAATGAGTCTGCATATTTCCACTCCGACCGTCGCTCGGAAGTATGGTATGAGTTTTTCTCACTTCCTTTTTTTTTCTGTTGATGTATTTTTGAAGCATAACGCGTTAGGGTATCGATACGCCGAGCGTTCGGAGAATGTAGCTTCTAGAAACCACCCAAACAAAAATATTGCAATTGTCTGTCTCCCTGTCTGTTTCTTGTCTGACTTTACTTTCGTGACCCGTCAACCGTCACCGAGGAAAGGCGACCGTTTCCCCATACCCGAATCCCGATAACGTTGTCAATGTTAATATATTAACTTCAATATTAACGTCACCGGCAGAACGTGCCTCAATCACGCGCATGATTCGGTCCGATCAAACTGCAAGGAGGAAGACAAGAAAACACCTAATTCCTGTCTGATGACTTTAAGACGATTTGTTTCACCAAGACGGTAGTTTCCCTGGTATTTTCCGTGTGCTCATTTGCCCAAGGACTTGTGCAAAGAACGCATTCCCTCAACTCCGGCGTATCCTTAAATCTTTCCACCGACCAACGGGACGAACGCCGGGAAAGAAACCACGATTTGCGTGGTGTTTTTCCCCTTGATGGTTTCAAATTGAAAATTAGTTTTAAGCCTACCGAATGGAAGGGATTTCATGTGATATCGGGGCTGCTTAAGACCGCCATGCTTCTGTGCCGCCATTAGTTCCACCGATGTTGCGCGGATGTGTGTTGTAGCGTAGCGACATTGCTTTTGCCTTGCGGAACCGCGTGTATTTTACTGTGGAGGAAATAATTAAAAAACATAAAACGGATCAGAAGGAGGACACCCGTTTACTCTCAAAATAACAAACAAAGATAGTTGGTGCTACGATTGAAGTGTGTACAATGATTGCACAAAAATAACGCACTATCATTTGTGACCGGATGTGTTGAGGCATTAGAATATATTTTTTTGAGTAGATCATAATCGTGTGCGTGTGTGTTAAATAGAACCAAACCGAAAGGTAAGCACAACGTCGTGGCACAACGTCGTTGCTAGAACGTCGTCGTTGGCAGACACTTGCCTCGTATAGATTGGAAGTCGTCGTTCGTATGGTAATTGCTGTGAAACAATTAATCATCTCCCGTTTAGCATACGCCCTAACATGGCGTCGGCACTGTGCAGAGAAACAAAATAGTCATTAGTTAAAACTCCCTTGTTGCTGTCCCGAGTGGCAGCAGCAAGCGTCCGTTCTAAAGATGGAATAGCTTCGGGCGGTTCTATAAAAAAAGAATCAACATTTGCCTTCGCTTTCTACATTCCCAAAATATCATCAGGTATTGGGATCGGTTGTTTCCACCGACAGGACAGACGCTAAATCATGTTTTACCGCAAGATAAGATCATTTATGATACACGATTTAGGCTACACTTTTATACGTGGTTTAGTGTGGTTTTTGTTTTCCTCTCCCCTGAGGCTAATACAAACGTCATTAAAATCATTTTCGTTAGCATCGGTGAGCCCACCGTCACAGAGGAGTTTCCGTTTGACAATAGAAGAATGAAAGCGCATCCTTTTGCGTAAACCGTATGTGTTTGCCAATTAATGCATCATAAGAATTGACAATCGACAAACGATTGTTCAGCAGCACAGCACAGCATGGCTAGATTCGTTACAGCAAAAAAAAAATCCCATCCAAGAAAAGATGGGTCGGTAAGGGGTAGCCAGCAAGTTAATGGCCGGAATTGGTGGACGTACGAGCAGGAAATTTATGACACCATCAAAAGTCGAACGCAAAAGTCAACCAACTCATATCCGTTGGCCCGATCGCCGACAGCTGGGACAAGCTGGGCAGAACGCGCAATTCTCTACGCTGGTCGTCAGGGTTAGATCAATGTCTTTCTTGTGACAGCCACAGTTCCGACACCATGCTCGATCAAGCGTGGTGACGTGCAATAGCTGCTGCTCTGCCCATCGCTGTTCGCTTACAACGCAATTGTACTCAGAGCAGCGCAAAGACATTGTTCACAATAGCATTGGATTGAATGTTGAGCTTCTGTGTTTATAGTTAGGATAAAATTGCCATTATCACAATTTTTGTCTATCTGTCCAAGCATGCCAGTTCCGTTGAAGCGAGACCACCGCGCTGTTGTATCCGGACAACGATCCGGGGCTATGGGCGCATTATTTCTTTCCCTTCCGCCGCATCAAGCTCGATGCCATCATGGGAAAGAAGAGTTAAAACTGAACAAAATGCGTGGAAAGAATGCATTGGAACATTACAAATGGACAAACTGTCACATATTACAACTTCTCATGAATGTTTAATATCATCCAACAAATTTGAATACCATTCTCGAAGCCATCGTGCCGGTTTCCATCGTGTCCTCGCTTCCGTTCCACTTTTGCCTTAAGCAAACATCATGCCTGGTTACTGAGAACAGTTTTAACAGTGATGTGATAAACGCTTGCAAGCAGTTTGCATCAGCCTGGCTGGAATGCAAGCCAATCATGTGCTGTATATGAAATTCGTAAGAACTTAAGCAAAACCCGCTAGTTTCGGGTGGAAATAGAAGCTTAAATATTGATCAAGGTTTTCTTCGGTTCGGTTAAGCATAAGTAATACAGTTTAACGCTCCAATGGCTACCCTACGTTTTCTTCGTTTGTTCGAACGTTTCGAATGAATAAATTCATTGGAAGGAGTGTCACTTCAACTTCCTCACGTGGTCAGCGCGTATCAAATGCATCGCGTCCCGGCCATTTCTAACTCACTTCGAACAATAAACTAATTTCCATAATAAAATCAATAAATTCAAACAAACCTACAACTACCGCGGGGCTCGGTGGATTTAGAGGCGCACAACGCAGCCTTTTGAATTTGTCAAGCTTCGTTCGTTTGTAAATAAACGACCCGTGGGGCTCATAAACTAAGGTTTGAATTATATCACTTCGGTCTCGCTGGAATCCGGTGGCAGCAAAGGTAGCGCGTACATTTGAGCTTCTACTTCTACCTGTGTGTTTTTTTGGGTCTTTGGTTTGATTGTCGTGAGAGAAAAATCTCAAACATTCTCAAACCACCTGTTTTCTGTTGCGATCAATACGCTCCCTCGTCCATCGGTCGTCAATCGCCAAAGTTGAACTGTTGTTGAATTGTTGTGTCATTTTTGTCACACACACACACGCACATCGGGTCCACCTTTCTGTTCCCAGCACCCGCACGCAGCACCAATGTGCTGCTCGATGAAATAAATTACTTTCGTGTTTGTTTCCCATTTTGAAGCTGGGATTGTGTGGCGCGGGAACGGTTAGGCTCACCTGGACCAAAAGTGCCTGGGAATGGGTGTTCGTAATCAGACGGTCACGTTATGGGCCGAAGAAGCGCACTATCGGGTTGTGTCGCTTCCTGCTGGTCCTTCCAAGTTGTTAACCTTCACCCCCCAGCCACCGTTTCCTTCGGTTTGGGTGTGAAAAGAATGAAAATGCCTCCAAACAGAACCAACGCACAACACGCACGCACACCCCGTTCGGAGCGGGCACATGCTCGAGGTCCTGAGGGGAATCGATGTGTCTGGTGTGTCGGTTTTGAAAATTATATTCTCCTACTCTATTAACCGGAAAGATCGGAGAAGCTGAGCAGGAGATGGTAAAGATTGTGTACAATGCATGATCGTTTGTTTTTTTGTTTACCGGGACGGGTAAAAGGTATGGCAATGACAAAAGACATAGAGAATGATGTTTTTATAGAGGCGGCTTTGTGTCGAACTGTTCACCTCCTGACAAATTGTCCTTTCAATGACGATCGGAGCAGGCGCTGCCATGTGGATGAGCTAGAGTTCGACAGGGCAGGACATTTTCTGTTCAAAAGATGCGATATTATCTTTTCATCTACGGAAATCGTATTGAAAACAGCGTCCCCGTTCCTCGAGGACTATAAAGCATGGGAAACAATACGAACAATCCAGTGCTGGTTGAGTGCTGCGTGTGAGTAAATTTTCCACTTTATGATATTAAATTTTGCTGTTTGAAATGTTGTATATTAACAAACGCCCTAACCGCCAGCTACTTTCATCTCCAACCGGACATGATTGTTACGGAATGTGTGACAGGTTTTGGTGGGCGGATCGCATAAATCACCGCTCGAACTATTAGCGAACTTATGACCAAACGTACCGACCGAGCTTCGGGACCAAACCGTGAACCGAAACAGTCGTATGTTTCATGCTAAATTGAATCATAAATCAACGCAACCGGGCCTACCGGCCACGAGGCTACGGGGAGCGTTGGATTCTGTTTTTAGTTCTCCCATTTTTTTCTTCTTTGAATTCACCGGATTTCGCACCGGACGTGTTGCGTTTCGTGCGTTTGTTACCAAATCAAAAAAGAAGGAAAAAATCACCAGCACCTCCGAATCGAATGCAGCATCTGATCGTAATCAGTGAAACCGCCTGAAACTGTTGTCCACCGTCGCGTAGTACGGAAATGTCATTCGAGAGGGCTTCCACACATGAAGGTGTTCTTTTCTCTTACACACGTGAAGGTGCATGTAAAGATCGCGATCCTGTGCGATTTGCGATGGCGAACGAATGGAAACCGAAAAGAACCAATCCAACCAAAAGGAAGACGCGAGCGAAATTGATTTATATGTTTCGATAACCATCACTTTAAGCGGGAGTTCTCGTGATCCCACTCGAGCGTTTCACCGTGGGCAAATGTTGAATGATTCACGCCCGAATCACGAATAAATCTAGCATGCAGGCTCTTGTTTCAAGAATTCCGTAGAATTCTTGAACAACGACGCCTCGTAAATCAGAAGCAGCTGCTTTTGAAACTTAAACCACTGTGTGAAAGATGTTGTGGTGAGTTAAAAGCTTCGATTTCGGGGGAAAATGAAATATTTTAAATACTCTGGTGATCATCCATACCAGTTATCAGATGCATAAATTATACTTCCCGTAGTATCTAAGTGTGTAATTTCATTTTTGAATGGGTGTGTGTATGTTTTTTTTGTTTTCTTCGTTTTCTTCACCAGTCTCATTTATTCACCACAGTAGATAACTTATCGGTAAAGAGCTCTGTTTGAGATTGTTCGGTTTATTCGGCCACAATCGGGCTTCTTTTTATTCGTCCTTCATGCGCTTCTGCTCAATGAACTTTGCCATTACAACAGTCAAACGCAACCCGCGTGAGCTTTGCCGTGATATGCTTTTGAGTGGTGAGGCGAAGAAGTAAATTATGTGCTGCAAAACAGACACCTTCTCCTAGTAGCGGAGAAGGCCCATTCACACACACGCACACACACATACACACTCCAAACAAGACGCCACTTCTGACGCCGAAGATAGGCGCATTGATTTATACGATTCCCGGTGCTAAATCGCAACCTGGTGGTGGTCTCGTTTGCGCTCTGTATGACTTATTAGGATCATCAACCGGTTTGTGAATGGGAGGGGGAGGAATCACTCCTCCCCCTGGATTGTTAATGAGGTTGCACGGTACCGAAAACCACCGCCGTGTCTCTGCACCGGTGATAAATTAAATACCACCGATGTGTTGGGCCGGTGCCCGGGGTGGCTTCGTGATTTATACCTGTCTGATGATTAAAATATTTGGCGGAAATACATCAAATACTTCTGGCCGCGGCCTATGCAACGCAATGACTCACTGCCGCGCCGTGGAATGGAAGCATTTGCGGCGTTTATGTGACAATTTTTTTTCTTGGCGCTAAAAAAAACTAATTGTTGCCAGATATTCACGTACACACTCAAGTGTTCTTCAAAGCAGTTGAAAAGATTCCATACAAACATTTGATCTCAATTGCCACCGAATAAAGGGCGTTCTTGTTGAAGGTTCACCCGAAGGTTGCATCACTCGCACTTGGTTTGAATCGCACGGATCCTTAATCCCTTCAAAACCTGTACCAGGCAGCGGGGCCTTTCCGTGGCCCTATAGGAACCCTATAATTTCAGTTGACAGTTTCGAGCGATTGAAAGCAGCGAGGAGCGGCTCACATCAAAAGTAATCGTTCAACCGGCAAACCCTGCATTTCCTGCGCACCGCGTTTGCTGCTCTCCGGCCATCAGCTGTCGGCCCATTTCCCTGCCTTTCGGGCTGATTCAACCCACTCGAGCATAGTGGGAACAATTATTGTGATTATTTTTAGATCGTTCCGACCGAATTGTTCCGAGCGATGTCCCGATGATCATCCTTCCATCCTTTTATGCCTTCAACAGCAGGCCGTGATTTTTGAGCCGGGTGTTTGCATCGATTGTCAAAGCAAACCTTATGCTGCAACACAATGATGCAGGATCGAGAGCAAGAGGAAAAATAAAGCAAGATTTGCTACAGCGATAGGTGTTGCGCTAGAGAACCGTAGCTGTAGCTGAAATTACCACCACCTTGATATAGCTTGCGTATTTCCCAACAATGGTGTGGGTCAATAATTTTTAATTGCATACAACTCCCGAAACCTTTTCCCCGCCGTACAAAATGCTGGCTCACACAGCAGGGTAATGTGTCTCTAATCAAACGTGTAGCCTTGCAATGACGTGTTAATCAGCGCCTTACAAACCTCCGGTAAATCAATCGGAGCTCCTAGCAACGGGCCGGCTTTACGGGAAAGGGAGGGTAGCTCATACTTTCCTCATTTCCACCCAGCGTGTACCAGCAGCCAAAGAAGATATCATCATAGAGCGGCATGCTCTCTGCATGATCGCATCATTCTAGCGTCGTTAGAAATCGATGCCCACTTTTGCCAACAATGCGCCTGCGTATGGTGATTTATGACCTCTAGGAATCGGTTTGGCCAACACCGCCACACCATCGACACATGCCTGTGGCACGGTTTTGCGCCGTTTTCATGTAAGTCCTACACAGTGGGAGACTATTGAAGGACCCTCAGACACGGGAGGACACAACAAGGGTGCTTCAACGAAGCGACCGATGCAACGAAGCTGTCTCAAACCCTCTCCTAAACGATTGGTTTGTATTAGTAGGCCCTTTTGTTTAGATCAATACCCTTTGCAGGTAATTCTTTTCACTGCTGCTGCTGTTGCAATTGAAAGCAGCGCGAACTGTGGAACGAAGACACGGGACACGGAACACGGAAAGCATCCAGCCGAAGAAGCTGTGCTGTTAGGCAATTTTTCATGCGGAAAAAGGTACAATTATTTCGGTGACATTTTCTTCAAACCTCAAATCCGATTCCCGTCGGCGCCCTCTCTCCGGATCGACCGACGTTTAGGGAAGGCACAACCGTTTGCACTCATCCTTTTTCTCGAATGTTTTACGGAAGGCATTCCACGAATTCCGTTGCTGCTCACCGATGCGTTTGATCCTAGCTCGACCAGCTAATCCAATTCTGGTTGTCTTCCATGCGAGATAACGTTTCGTTTTGTATTCGGAGATACAAGAGAAAGTTGGTCCGGAGTTGGTCCGGAGAAGGCTTGGAAAAATAGTTGGAAGAATAATCAAACGAATCGATTCTTCAGTTTAAACTCTTTCTCCAATCCTTAAGACAATAAATGCTAGCGAACTGAAATATATTCACCCCAACAATGATCGAACACAAATTGCCAAAATAAAAAAATAGTATAGTAAGCGAAAATGCAAGGCGCCCCCGTATTTCTCTTCTTGGGGTGGGAAAGTATCATTTCGATTTCGAATTGTTGTACCACGCATAGCAAAGTAACACATCACTTTGGTACCATGCAGCGGAAGGAAAAGAAAGCAGGAAAAACTCCTCCGCCAGAGGAAACGTAAAAGTGTGGCCAGGAACGTCCTGCAAAACCGGAAACCGGTGGCCATGATTTTCCTCACACACACACACACACACCCATCGAATTGGCCGCACCATAAATAAAGCCGCATTATGAAATTGTACCGAAACGGATGTCAATGAAGACCATTCATGTCTCCTCCTGCTCCAATCGTTGACTGCGAATAATCCGCACACACATGGACAAACTTTCGAAATTATGTGCGGAATATGGAGCGGAAAGCCAGTAGGGCAAAAGGGAGAAAAAGGCATGTGCGAAAAATGAATCTTTTATGTGTGGCTGGCTGTGTGTGTGTGTGTGTGTGTGTCTGAAGAAACCATGCATGACCATTTCTCCGCTCCGGAAAGAATTTATTTTTCTACGCAATCGGTTACACTGGCTTTGCGAAGACACCCTCACCCCATATTCCAGCCTCACACATTAGTGGCATTGTTAGGCGGATCCTCCGAGCACAACTGGATCGGAGACTTCCGCCGAAACCGTCGCTTTCGTATCGGACTTTCGATTGGCCATAGGGAGTCATGACTCGTCGCCTCGTGATCTTCCGTCCCTCTCCATCGCATCGTTTGCTTACATCCACCAAAGGACCACCAACTTTGTGTGAGAAAGGCAAGAGTTTGTATAGATATTTGATAGTTTCCGGATACACACAGACACACACAAACACACACATGCACACCCATGCGGTAACCTTTCGTCAATAAATGGTAAAGCCTCTCACACCGGGGTTCGGTTCTTTTAAAGCAGCTAATGTGTTGGAATTCCCCAAAGCCGAATCGGGAACCTTAATCGAAAGGCCAAAGTCAGACAAACCGCTCGGAAGAGTCAAGCCTAGTCAGTGTCGACCCTGGCGTCGGACAATACCAACATGTGTAATCCTTCCGTAAGCATGATTGATGACGATCCACTTCCTTAACCTGCTTCAATCGTTGTCGCCTGCCATCGCGAACCCGAATCAACCCCAGCCCCCTGCGCACGGGTGTCCGGCGAGAACGCTCCATTAATGCCTGTTCTAGTGCGTCCATCATTGCTCGGGCTCATCCTGTCCTACGCTTACGAGGCGAGGCGTGAAGTCGTACCACCTAATGCTCTGTCATTAACCGCCGCCGCCACCGATGCCGAAACCGAAGCCGTTGGTTAATATCTTCTTAACCCTTTTGCAGGCGAATTAATAACCCGAAATTAAAATGATATTATTTCACATGCGCCGGCGGCCACATTCTCCCACCATACGTGTAATACGTATGTTTACAATTCATTACAATTCACAAACACCTGCCTGCATGGTGATACTCGAACGCTTAGACTGACCATCATCATCTCAGCTACAACCTTTGATTAAAACGCACTCGGGCACGTTGACACGGGCAAAGATTGCAAGAGCGGTACATTAAAGATCATCCTCCACATGAGAAGGAGAGCGTGAATTGCTTCTAAAAGTTGTTAATATCGAGAGGAAATCGGAACAAATGTGATGTAATAAAGGATCCATTATGAAGTAGAAATCGAGGGAAGCATGCTAAAGCAAGCAAAATATAACAGTAGATTACTAGATAGTATTTTTGTTGGACTGAAAATAATTTAAATACCATCATCCCTGTCACATCCTCACACAAACGATTGGCACGACCGAGGCTGCTCAATGTTCGCTTGGATTAGTGGGACGTCAATTAAGCTTAGAATCTACTGGAACCGCATTTGTTTTAATTGATCATAATTTAAAGCCCAAGTGCGTGGCTAGTGGCATAATTTGGTGACACCAATTGCCATTATTTGATAATCGCCTGCAACCATTATCCTTGCAGCGCTTAAGCGCTTGTGCACACGCGGAAGGTTAATACAATCAAAATATCCGATTATGTGACAGCATGGGGTTTTCCGACGATTTTTTTGCGTTCCCAGGATTTGGTATCCGTTATATCAATACATCTGAATTTGTTTCATAATTTATTACTTATGTGTATAGATATTTTTTTATTCCTTTTCGAATGATTTAAGTATTTTTAAGCTGAGCGCACAGTTCTCGTATTAATTTTAGATCCCTGTTAGGAATCATGTGCGCCCTGGTAGGAATATGTGGGAAATCAAAAAATATTTTCGAACCTTCGAAATCAATATAACAAAAAAAAACTAATCGGTAATTGGTAAATACATTCAAATGAACTGTTGCGACGAATGCAAACATATTTTGGAAGAGCATCGACAGCTTTAGGGAAAGCTCACATGCTCATTAAATACTCAAAGCTTGTAAAAACCTATTTAATTTCTCCCTCTCTCTTTCTCTCCCTTTCTCTCGCTCTCTCTCTCTCTCTC
>JXXB01015420.1:0-18114 GCA_000956275.1 Anopheles koliensis
TGCGCAAAAGTATCAAACAAACCCTGTTCTGCGTGGGATGTGGTGATCTGATAAATTTTACAAAACGTCACGGGTTCCCACTGGCAAGTCCGCTGCCACGAACTCGGCAAACGTCTGCGGCCTGGTTGGGTCAATTATATTTGCATACGTGTGTGTGTACCGTGTAAGTTCCTGAGAGTGTATCTATGGGCATGACTAATCATACTGGCGACGTTATAATGATATGGGACCCGAGCGAAACCGCACCGAGCTACCGCGCATTTGTCTTTGGACTCCTCCGCTCCGAGAACTATGCCGCTCCACCGACAAAGTACCACTTTAAATGAAGACGAAAACCCGACCCCGGCTATGTCCATCGCCCGCGCCAAAACCCTGTAATCACATCCGCGGGCTAATGACCCGCGCGTCCCCAGCGAAACCTCCCGAGAGTTCCAGATTTACCGCACGGGGCGTACACGATCGTTCCATTTGCGGCTGGTGGAAACACCCGAAAAGACGCGATAAGACGCGGGGAGAGCAGATGGCGTGACGCGCCGTACTCCTAATCGATACATCATCCGCGCTAATCGATTCCACCATGGGCCATCTGGCACGATTTTCGGAACGCTTCAGTGCGGTGTTTAGTACGAAACGTCTTGATTAAGGCGCACACTATTAAGACGCGTTTACGTGTGACGTTCACACGGGTGACGTTACACTGTGAGGAGTGTTCAAAAAGTTCGCAAAAATCTAAAAATAAGCGAAAAACCTAACAATGCGAAAGTGTTGTGCAAAAAAGCCACCTATAACAATGCGGATATTTCTCAACGGATATTTCGATTATTCTAATAGCAGGTATAGCCCGCTGCGTCGCAAACAATGCTCTCACAGTAGAAAAAAAAAATCGCTAAAAAAACACTCCAACAGATATTCGAATTGAGAAATATAATTAGTGTGCGCTAAGCAAAAACGAACAAAAAAAAACTCACAAAAAACGACAGCAAAGTGCACATCGATTCCGATGTGGCTGCATCGTTATCGATCTCTCGAATGCTACCCGGGCCGTGGTCGGTGTGCGATAGATTGGTGCGGCGTAATTGTAGTCCTTGCACTCCCGGTAACTCCCGGGCGGAAGGAAGTTCGGTTTGATGCCGATTTTCGGTGGCCTATTTTGCATAACTAGCTGCAGCAGCCACTCCTGGGGCTGGGGAAGCGAACCATTGTCAGTCCAATCAACAGGATCCGTGGGAGTGATAATCATCAGGACAACAATCGGGAGCTAACTGCGGAACCGGTGGCACCCGACAATGGGGCTGGGACGACACAGCGCAAATTGCTCTTATTCAAATCAGCCCGCTCCTCCCGGCGCTGGCGCTTCGTTTGATGTTGGAAATCCTGGGAATCCGGGACGACTGAAGGACCCGGTTGGACTGAACCGTACATTACCATAAACATCCACCCTGGCCGGTCCAGCTTGTACCGATGATTTTGAGTCGTCCTTTTTTTTTTGTTGCTATCCGAATACGTGTCGTGGGTGGGGGAAGGGAGTACAAAAAAAATGGTGCCACATTGTTGCTGAATTGATTGCCGCTCGGGTTTGGCGAAATTGTCGGTTCGCCCTTTCGGTCGTGCCACAGATTTTCCCAAAGCCCGCACAGCGAACGGTGTGGTCAAACTGAAAGTGGATATATTACCGGCTTTTGACACACTACTTCATGCGCTTGGAGTGCAAGATTATTGGATTGACGTCAACTGGCAGCGAAATAAAAGCAAAATGGACTCTCCTATTGTAGCTGACGTTGAGGAAAGACACGCTTGGGAGGTGGGGATTAAGTAGAGCCGTTAAATAAATATTTGTCTTTTTCGGCCAGTCCGTTTGGGTGGCTTCGTGTTTTCGGCACAATACGGCCCACCGTCAGACGCACCGTTTCGGAACGCTCACTCGTTGGATGGCCAAGTGCAGCCCATTTTTAGTGGTATTTATTTATTTTTTTTTTGTGGGCACCCCGGAACGCTTCACTTCACTGCCGTGGCTAACGACATTTTAATGAATATTTAGGCATCCCCCCAACGCTAGAGAACTTCGGCAAACCGAAACCGATCTAACTGCAATCTTTCCGCCAACCAGGAAGCACTGGAAAAGGGTACCATAAACAAAAGAAGGAAAAAAGAAAACAACAACGACAAATGTCAAGTGAGCTGGTTAAGTGCGGCTCGTCGAGGCTCGCTATTTGTTTGACGTTTTGTGACGTTCGGACATTCGTTCCGCTGCGGACACGCATGATACACTACCGAGCAGTAAAAATCAACCGTAACCGCATCGCGGCGGCAAACTGCATCGTGGACAAATATTATTATTACAACAACTGTCATTCGACAAAACAAAAACCACATCACAAAAGCAGGCACTTCCCCCCGCCCTTCCTCTATCGGAACGCGTTACCAACTGTTGTGTCAAGTGTCACTTCAAACCCCTTCCCTGCAACCACTCCACCTACCCTCTTCTCCCACACAACAATCACGCGGGGAAGGGTTTCGCGTTGCCATCAGGAAACCGACCTCCATCATCTAGCCGGATAATGACGCGTTCAGGGCCGTACCGTAATCAAACACCATCACGGGCTGCCTGCACCCGTAGTCTAATTAAAAGCTAATTAATGGGATCATCGGAAGGCTTCCGAAACGAGGACGCGCTCGATCGCGTAGGCAGCATCTGCAACGCGTGCGTCGCTTTCTATTCTTCTCCGGGGAAAAAAGGGAGATAGGGAGCAAAAAAAAACACGATAACTACTAAGGCGACTTGCGAGAGCATACGATTGACGTGACGTGCGGGTGTCAAATCAAACGGTGTGGATCGGTTTTCGGTCTCGGCAGTAGCTGCTCGAAAGGATTGAACACGCTTACACAGACTTAGGTGAACTTAGGTTCTTAGGTTCTGTCAATACGCGCCATGTTGGAGTCAAAACCGTCAATGCGCCATTCGTTCGACCGGAACCGGGAAATGGTCAAGCAAGCGGAGAACAATGTATAACTCTATTTCTCCGCGATGTGTTTCCCAGGATGCCCGCGGAAAAGATCTATTGTCTGCGGCACAACCGCAGAGCAAACACGGCCACCCTCCCCCTGCTCGAATTGACCCGTGGTGTAATTATCTTAATTTGTAAAATATTGAAATTTATCGCTCGAAACAAAAGCCGCGGAACACGTCCGAACGAAACGAGGAAGCAAAAAAGAAAACCAAGACAAAACAGCGCGCCCCACGAATCGGCGAGGATTCCCAACTCGAAAGGTTAGGCGTGTGGAAAGCCGCTCGAGGGCGGAAGTCGGCAAGACAATCGACGGCCACAAGACGGGAATTGGTTTCTGGACATCGCCGGGCTGTCCAGGGCGCCGCTCAAACAACAAAAGGCACCCCGAATTCGTAAAACAAAAACCGAAAAATACAAGTAAGAGATAAAGATTTATTACTTTAATTATACGTAAAATGATCTAGGCTAGCGGGAAACTGGTGCGTTCTCGCTCGATGGCATCGATTTCCGGCTCGCTGCGGGCGCAACGACGGTTTTGGCAGCGGGTCAAGAGCGAAAGAAGAAAACCGGAATTAATTCCCGCACAAAAAAAAAGGCCGCACCTAAGCGCTAGGAATAGATAATCAGTCCTATGTCCGGCGGTTCATTTTTAGCCCATACTGACCCGAAATGGAGATAGTTGAGAGTGTGAAACGTTACCCCTTTTTTTCGGGTGGTTTGCCGGTCCGGTAACGACGGATTTCAGCGTAACGACGCTGGCTGAAATGTCATCCTTTGATTGCGAGCAATTACGAACCCGAGATCGAACCCGAGCGCCGGAATAAATGAGGGATCGAGAAGTTGTGTCCAGACACTCAAGACCAGGCATCTCCGGACGTCAGTTCATCGAACCTGCGCCCATCGGTGAAAAGAGCATCGGGATTACACACTCACCGCCACGACACTGATCCAGTCGCATTACCGGATTATTGAGTGGATAAGAAAAACCGTCCGACAGATCGACGGTACCATTCAAACAACAATGAATGATTATCCCGATTGCTGCTGCTGCTGCTGCTGCTGTGACGACAGCTGCTGCGACGACAGCGGTTCGGTTCCGCGGCATTTACCCCCTGTCGAGTACATTTATTATCCTGTCATTTGTCATATTCGGTTCGCCATTTGTTCGCAGCTTCACGCTGACAAGCACCCTTGCCAATTGACGACTGACGGAAGGTCCGGTGGCGATATCGTGGGAATCCTAACAGGGCCGTTGGGCACGCCTCTAGGAGGGAGAGAGGGAGAGTGAGGGAGACAGAAAGTGGAGGGTTTCGAGTAGAAAAGCAACGATGTGATCGGGAAAGTGAAGGAACGCTGGGTTTTTACCTCCCCGAAAGCTACTACTTAGAGATTGCCAATTGAAAAGTCGTTTTTAAATGTTACAGATGACTACTACAAGAAACGTCAGTTGCTTGTCAGCACCTGTCAGTTTTTTTATTTGTTTACATTTCATTCAAAACTGTCAGGAATAAGTAAACACTAGAAGAACGCAAAAGTTTTTCACCCGTAATGTTGCAAACGAGGTTTGATTTACTTCTCCTGGGTATTACTTCAAAACTTAAAGAGGTTAGGTTCACACTTTAAAAGGGAAGGGAAGTTTTCAACCAATAGGCATGCTAATTGCGGGCGGCACGCGCCCGTTCTTTCCCGCCAAACCCGGGCGGAGTTGTCATTGTTGGGCCCCGAAGGCGGAATGTCCCTCGCGGCGGTTCCAAACGGGCATCATAATTAAAGCCGCTTGAGGTGCCTCTCCAACTGGACCGGATAATGGGCCGAAACAATTGTGCTGCTCAATTGTAAACCGGCTCCTTATCGATCCCGACCCGGTGCGGGCAGAATATCAGGCGTCAAATGAAGCCATATTAGGCAAACAGCTTCCCGCAGCCGATCTTCCCTCCATCACACTCGCGCGTTGGCACCCGGCGAGGCTTCACACGGCCCCGGGTGCGACTAAAAGTGGAAGCAAAAAAAAAATAACCAAAAAAGCAGCTAGCTCATGCACCGCCCCGGGCCGCCTTTCGTCGGTGGTCACTTTTCCCACCGGCTTTTCCCACTCGGGGAGCCACAAAGTGCACCGCGCACCTAATTGATCGTCCCGGGAGATGGGAGGTGGGATGGGGAGGGATGGCGGGTGGCTCATCAAATTTGGGACCCGCGCGAGAGCACGGTTTCTATTTTCTCCTTTTTTTCACCATTCGGTGGCGCCACCGCGATGATTCGGCGGCATTTTCAAATAATCAAAACCTCCAATGTGGAGAGGGGAGGGGGGGTTGGGGGGAGGGAGAGGGTGAATCACGGCTGCTACCCGTGTTTCTTCACGCTCGCACGCCGCGGTACGGGCCGCGTAAGGATCCCACGCAATTATTATTTACGCGCGCGCACTCTCGCAACGTCCGAATGGCGCCCAAAGTCAACCTCCTCCTTCCTTCCCCTAGTCCAAAATTGGGAGCAGCCCTGGACCGAAAGTGGAGCGGGAAACGTGTGACGCACACACCGAACGAATGGCAGGAGGGGACCTGGGGGGAGGGGGAGCCAAAAAATAGAAAAAAATAGCCACCTCAAAGGGCTCCTTTTGGGGCTCTAATTTTCACTCATCAGCATTTTCTCAATTTCACTGGCGCGCCAAAACCGGCAAAGAGGGCGAAGCAAACAAGAATGCGTCTTCGCTATATTTTCTCTCCCTCTCTCTCTCTGTATCCAAAATTATTATTATTGTTGGTACGGTGAGGGCCCATCACCAGCGGCCCCTTTTGACCATGCGGTCGACGCCAGGGCCAAACATTCGAGGGTGATTTGCGTTTTGGCCCGGGATCGATTTTCGGTTCGATTCCGATTTTCGGCCGGTTGGATGATGAGGTTGGAGACTTTCATCTAGTCCCACCGAAGCCATTCATTATGCGTACCTGCTTAGATCTAATGCTTTGCCGGGTCCGTAATGGCAGATTCGGCGGGTGAGGAGACGACTGATGGCGACTGACGGTTGGAGCCTACTGGCTGGTCATTATGGGGCTGCCGGTTTTGTTTGCCCACTATCGATGGGGCCACCGCGGACTTGCGGTAAGCAACGGTGCTCTAGGTCCAGAACCTCCGATATGTCCCGAGGTGCCCGGCCGCCATTGATCCTCGGGCGGTAAAAGCAGGGAGCTGCCAGCCGTGATCGATAATCGATCGGCTCGGAGAGAAAAAAATAAAGATGCTCCCACTAATGATGAACCCCTTCGCGTTCATGAATATGCACCAGTGTCTAATATACTTGCGAGAAATCCCGCTCATTCACCGGTAATTTGATATTTCGAAGGATCCTGGTGACGTTCGAAACCGATAGTTCGCCGCCATCCTTTACGCAGATCCCAGATCCAAAACCAGCCTCGAAATCCCGTTATGATGGATTGCAATTCCAAATTCCAAATTCCCTTCACCGACCTAATCACTATCTTCTCGGCATCGAAATCAAATCGATCCGATGCTTCGGAAATGCCGGCCCAAATTAAACCTCCGCTTCATTGTTGGAGTCTAATTTGATGTTTTTATCGGACAAATGTTTTTTTTTTGCTTTTTTTGTTTTCAATCCCCGACTTCGCCGCCATTTGCCCACCGAAAGGCATCCTGGAAGGCTCCTAACCGTGCAGTTCGCGGACTCCTCTGGCCGTGTTTGTGGAAGACAAAAAAAGCAAACAAAACAAGGTAGGAAAAAAGGGCACACACGTTAAAACAGAGGGGCTCATGCACGGTGCAGTACACCAATTAAACGGACGGACAGTTTCTGCGCCCTCTTGCCGCGACCGAACCCGATGACGATGCAAATAATGTAGGCGGAGCCAACGAAAGCCACGGTAACGCAACGCAGCCACAGGGTGGGGGGTGGTGCCGCCGCCGAGTTTTTCCCGAGGCTCTGCCGATTTTCCGACCGAGCGGGTTCCATTTTTTTTACAGCCCCCCTCCCTCTTGCGTGCGCTTTCTCTTGCCGCTCCTGTACGTGACTTCGCGTTTCGTGTGCTCGACGGACTCCAGGATTTTGGGAAGATATCGCAGGACCCGCGGTTCCATGTTCACAGCACCGCGGAAAGTGTTTTGATGTTTCGGGACAGGAAAAATGCCTGTCCGTTAGAAGTTGTTTCTTTGTTTCGGGCCGCATACGCCACGCTTGATTGCAAAAACACGACTTTATTGCAAGTACAAAGTGCTCAGGGCAAGTTTGAAGACAGCACTCCAGAAGTACCAGAGGCAAGTTCGATTTGGTACGGCGCGAAACGGAGTCGGGTGTGAGATACCGCGCAGTCTTTTTATTTGATATTGATCGGGCGTGAAATACGACTCCAGACCTTCAGCCCATCCGGAAAGCCGTCCGAAGTTCCGCTCCCGAGTGTCATTTCGCGCGCTGACGCTCGTAAAATCCGCACATAAACAAACGCACCGCCCTGCGAAAGAAAGCAAGCTCAAGTGCTTTCATCTGCCGCGTCTGGCGGGTGCTCTGGCTGGTCGTAAAAACTTGGAATGTCCGCGTGTGTCACCCCGTTTTTACGACCCTGACTTTGTGGCGATGTACGCTTCCGCAGCAAGTCCGGGGAAGTTCACGCTGCGTTTCTCATTTCTTCACCGCGCGACCGGCCCGAAAACATCTCCGATTAGATCCCCAGCGGGCGACGGGGAGGAACCAGATATCCCGGGTCTCGTAATTACTACCCAGGGTTGTCCCTGGAATGAGCAAACGAACACCGGGCACGCTCTACGCTTCCGGGCGCTACGGTGCCGGCATGCAAAAGCTATCGAAAGGCCGGCCCGCAGGAGGTCCCCCAAAAGGTGGGCTGGAGGGCACACTTCCGCCCGGGCGCAAAATGCCCGCCGCTCAACACCTGCCCAGGAGCACCCAAATTGGAAGGGCTCGCGGGACTCGCGGCCAAATCCTGCCACGTAGCACCCAAGGGTTCGGGAAAAGGGGCACGGCTGCCAGTTACACCCGAAAGCTGGTACGGCCCGGTACAAAGAGCACGGGCGCTGACCGGCCAACGAGGGACTTATTAGTTGTCCCGGGGGCGATAAATCAGTCTGCGACACCCGAAACGCTCACCGGCAGACCCGGACCAGCGACCCAATTTTCGGAGCCGCCCACGGGGGGTTATTTTATTTTGTTTAATTTTTTTTTCTTTTTTTGGTCGAGAACCCGATTCTCCTCAGACACTAGATGGATGAAGCCGGTGGCGCCAGAAACGCGTACCGATCGCTAACGGCTTGGGCTTCAAACGGACGAGAACCAATTTTTAATTGACCGGAACTAAAGTAATCCCTCGCACGAAGGATCGCAAAAAATGGACGAGAAAAGCGAGCAGTCGAGCGGTGGCTAAAGGTTACCGGGACCGAGAAAAGGATCTCCCCGGACACCCTCTTGAGGGAGGGAAGCAGGTCAGGCTCGGGTAAATGATTTATCTCGTCGGTTCGGTTCGGTTTGGTTGTCTTGAGCGAGGGCGAGAAGCCGAGCGTCGCTCTTGTCGCCTTTCTCTGCAGGTGCCAACGCGACCTTGGAGTGGGAAGTACTGGGAAGTGCGTAAGGTACACATGTACCAGATTTCGGCCAGAACTTCCAACAAGTTCGCCGCTTTTGGCGCGAGCAACCTCGACGATATGGGTATTTTCTGCAGCATCGGCACACAAAGCACACACTCACACCGGAAACACGTGTAAGCCCGTGCCCGTGCTTCCGGTGAGCCAGAGAATGGGTGACATTTGAGACATTTCTGCGCTACTTAGCGTCTGCAGCCTAATCGCGGCCCCGAAACGGGAGGCTGGGCTCTATTAGAGCCCGGCACACTCGGCAATCGCTTTCTGCCAAACACTCACACACGCGCCACTGCCCAAAAGATCGAATACGTATCGGGGCGCTGGTGCGGAATCATTCATCGAACAAATTTCGGCCGACCTAGCCCGGCTTACCCTTATGAATATAATTTAGTCCCTGTGTTCCGGGCCGCGCCGGACCCGCCTCAAAGGTACGCCCTCCTACTCCTCCCAGCTTACGGCGGGCCGGGCCGGGCCGAAAAAGGAAGCAAAAATGTATACAACGAGAGCAGCTTTACCGCCGCACCTCTGTTGTGCATTGCGTCGCACTCGGCAACAAGGATCACGGGCACCGTAGGGTCGCCTCTCGCCGCGAGATGATCCCTTTCTACGCTGGACGACGACGCCGCAAGCCGGATGCACACGGCAATACCCCTCCGGCTGCTCGGGCGCCCAATATTTCGTAGTGTAATAATTTTTTCCCTCTTCCCATTTGCCATTCATCGCAGCACCCAACGTCAGTTTTGGGTGCTTTATTAATAGACTTCCCGGCGAAGCTGGCGAAACAACAAAAAATGCAGGCCGGGAAGGACGGGAAGAGCGCCGCAGCAACAACACACATGCACACCCAACAAAAAAAAGCCCCTGAAACCGAACAGAATCCTGGCACAGCATCGGTGGCCGCTGAATGGCGCACCGGAAAATACATTATCACATCTGTCATTTAATTATATGGTTTAACGCATTGGCAGCCGTTACGCCCGGCGCTCGTTGGCTCCTCGAGCCAACGGTTTGCGCCAGGGACACCGTTGTTTGGTTGTAGGAACTGGGTGCTGCGAGGACCCTTTTTTAGGGCAGTGACCAACGAAAGCCAGAGCAACTCTTTGCTACTAAACACTTCAAACATTTCGGCTACTAATAACCGTGTAGGTACAACATTAAGCTCATAATGAAGATAAGAATGGCAGCAGGATCATCTCTAGGTAGCTTGAGGAAAGGTCGAGCAGTATTAAGCCAATAATCTGTTCTTTTCTGTTATTGTTATTTTCTGCCCAGCTTTCGTCATTCCGTTGCGAGCGTCAGCGATCCGTCAACCATTCTTTAGTGCAACGTTTGACAGATCGATTCGGCTATTGTGTTCGCGGGCTTGCGTTGATTGATTTGCTGACAGTTTTTGGACATCTGACAGATAGTTAGTGATGGAAATGGGAAGTTCCTTAACTTAGTGCCTTAGTCATCAGTTGCGCAGCAATTAAACAAGAAACTAAACGTTGTCGAAACCCTCCAAACCGTACCGTACAACAGCATGCTCTCCCTGAGCAGGACTCTCGCCGAGTTCAGTGTTATCGTTTCATCAAAGGGTGCTGCCGTTGTGATTCATTCCAGCATCAGCAGCGTTGTGGCAGGCAGCACCCAAGCGCAAGAAGAATACCACACCGCACGCATTCGGCTCCCGGGGCAGGGCGTGTCCTTTTCGTCCTGGGTGACAAATCGACTCGAATGTCGCTAACTTCCATACCCCTTGCTCTGCCCCTGCCGCACGCCGTGGGTATGCGGAACGGGTCGGGCGGACCCGGGAGGCACAATGGGTATAATTATATACAATTTTTATTTTTAATGTATGCAACAGTGCCTCTGCTCTGCCTCGCTGCCGGCGCTTGCTCTATTAATTACATGTCCTATATTAATAATAATAGAGTGCTAGCACATTAAAAACGTAAAAAATGGCTCCTCCGGAAACCGCCCTCGCGTCGAAAACGGGCAGCGGGCAGGATTGGTGGCCGGTTGGTGAAAGTTGTCGATTCGGATCCGTGTATCCTCGCGATCGATAGGGGATAGGGAGCAAACACTGCCGGCCTTGACTCGGAAGGTATATCAACAGGGGCATTTTCCGGATGCGTACCAAGTCAAAAAGGAGAAAACAGTTTTTTTTAATAACAGTTTTATAAAATAAAAGCTCCGATAAAGATGGATGGGAGAATCGCATCCATTTTTTTTATTTGCAGAAACTATGATGAACAAAAAGTTCCCGCTGGCCGTTAAAGAAAACTCCCGAACCAAACTGATTCACCGCGGCCGTGGGTAAACTGCTCGAAACACATTTACTGCTCGAGCTCTCTACTGCACGCCAGATGGCGCTACAGTATCGAACAGCATCGATGAAGAAATGAAATGCGTATCATATCTCTTTCTCGCTCGTTCTTGTTCGGCAGTAAAATTAAACTAGCACTGCCACGAAATGCTTCGAACGATTTTTACATGGAAAAAGAACGTGTGCGACAATATTGCTTTGCTGCCTGGCATTCTGACGCACTGACAGCCCGTTGCGATGAACGTGCATGAGCGTGAACCAGCACCGGCGTAAACGTCAAATCGTGAACGCTGTGCAGTGGCCCTTCCACGTTTGTTTCTTTCTGCGGCTTCGTGTGTTTTTTGCGACTGCCCGTGTGATTTTCCGTGCGGTGGAAAACGAAACAACTTGAGCACGCAGAGCTCTAAAGCGCAAGGTAATTTCTTGTTGGGATTGAAAACGCCTCGTCGAGTTGTGCTGGTGCGTGCGAGCGAAACGTCGTGTGCCGTCCCGGTGAAACCGACCGGATGGGTCATTTAACCGGGGGGCCCTGTTTACCTCGGGCGCTTGCAAAAGTAAGGTTAGGGTAGCTCGGATGCGGCCGGAAAGAAAAGCGAACGAGTGTGTGTGCTTTTACGTCCCCGAGGGCCTCCCGCAAGCGACAGAAATCGACCATCAAATGACAATTCTCTTATAAAAACGATGCTTGCGATCAGCAACAGTCTGCAATCAACCCTTTGTTGAGCCTGTCTACACGGCTGTGTCATTTTCCCGTGTATCCTTAAGCCAGCCGAAAGCGATGATCAAAGCAGTCTCAGTCCACGAAAACGATTTGTGTCTACATTTTTGCTTCAAATTCTAAAGAAAACATCGGCAGCGCGTTGGGGGCGCTTCATCACAGACCGCATGAACACCGGATGAACAGTCGCCTCGTGCATCAGCTGTCAGATGGATTTTTGTTGTTGTTGTTTGCTGTTGGCACCGGCTCAACCGGCACGTCGCATAAAAATAAACGCTCGGCCGCTATAGCACCTCGGCACTGGCTCGATGCTTGCTCACTTCCGAACTGATAGCACGGTTTCTCCCACAGGCCCCTCACGTTTGCTAGCTTCACACCCCGCGGAACCGCGTTCGCTGCTGCCTGCCGAAAAATGCCACCGAAGAAGCTCGCCGAGCCTGAAATCAAGCCCCTGATCGGGCGTATCGGTACGAATCTCCGCATCGGCATCGTAGGGGTGCCGAACGTTGGCAAATCGACTTTCTTCAACGTGCTGACGAAGAGTGCCGCACCGGCAGAAAACTTCCCTTTCTGCACCATCGATCCTAACGAGAGCAGGTAACCCTCATTTGCATATCAAACGTGCGACAGTCTGTCCAAAGCATCCGAAGCCCCCGCCACCCCACCCCTCCAGCTACGGTTAAACGGTTGAAATGAAATGAAACCGCACCGGCCCGAGTGATGATGGGATAATTAAAGGCCGTTTCCGTCCGAAGCCCCATTCCGCCACCGAGTCAACCAAAGGATGCACCTCATCGGGCAATGTAAACGCGGGCGCGCGCGCGCGCCCTCACGCTCACGAACCGAGGCAGTGTGGAGTTAATTAAAAATCCTGCAATTATTCACCCGTCCACACTCGGCGTGGCGTATAACACCTCGCAGCCGCCAGGTCAGCCACTTCTAACAGGCCGTTCCGCGGGGCCAGAACTTTGCACCGCTGCTCTGTCATCATTTCATCAAACGCTGCCGGGGAGCAGTTAGGGCAGGGAGGGGGGGACGGAGAGAAAGGCAACGGTGGTTAGCTGATAATTATTTGCCACATGTCCAGAACTCCGGTGCCGGACGCGCGGCACCTGAACCAATCCATAATTTCCATTCGTTTCCTTTCCCGCGCCCGCTCCCGACTCACCCCGGCGTGCACCGTGCTGTCGTGCCATCGGTCCGTAATTTACAACTGTCCAGCAGCACCGGGCCTCGCGGTGAGTCCGCCAATTGGAAGCGTTTCGAATTTCGGTAGCGTGATAAAAGATAATAATAAAAAGCGAAATTAAATTGCAAACCGCGCCCAACAACAGCCGTGCACGGACCGATGCAAAGCCCGCTAAGCATTCGTATCCAAAGAAGAAAAAAAGGACAATCCCCACCGTTTCAGGCCCGCTCATGTGTCTGTAATCCTTGTTTAGTGTTTTTTTTTTGGGTTTTTGTTGCCTGTAACGATGTCTGGACTCGATGCGTTAACGTCTGAACGGACGGACTGGCTATCCAAATTGATGATTTTCAGTGTGGAGCTGTAGGAAAGATTTTCAAAACGAATGGACTTTATCGAAAGGATGCACAATATTTCCAACAAAAAAACAAAACAATTCTTTTTAAATGTTTTATTCTGTTCTTTTATAGATTTTATGTTATTTTCTACTGCTAATTTGTTTCCTTTTTCTGTATCATCTGCAGAGTTCCGGTGCCCGATGCCAGGTTCGATTATCTGTGCGAACATCACAAACCAGCAAGGTAAGTGTTTGCGTTGATACTTCCCAATTGGCGAGTGAAATCATTATCAATGCGTTCGACTACAACATTTCAACAGATAAATCGCTTCTTAATGGTATTCGTTCTCCTTTATTAATGTAAAAATAGTTATTATATATTTTACGTCACTGTTAATGGTAATAATTCAATAACATATGCATAAGACGAGCGTTTTCTGCTTGGCATTTATGTTGCAACGTGTTCTGCTTGAGCATAATGCTTGCGGTACACACCGTAATCATTTTTCAATCAAACGTAATGCCACTTGTTGTGTCAGCGTCAAGCGCGTTTGGAGTCAAAACACGCGGACATATCGGTGGCGAAACCTGAGCTGCTCGGAATGCTGCTCGGACACACTCTGGCGTGGCCATAACTTTTCCGAACCCGTTCCGGCAACCTTTTTTTGAGCAATATCAATATGAGGGCCATAAGTGTAAGGCCAACAATTAGCCTAGCGATTAACAGTTCCAGGAACGAATTTCTCTGCCGATTAAATCGATCTGCAACTGGGCTACCCAGCAGCAGCAGCATCCGTTGAATCACCACCACCGCCCGGGCGCATAACGACTGCAGATGAAATTATCCCGGCCCGGCTGAAAGATACCGATCGGAAGCGGCTGCGATCCTTGGTTGTAAAATGTGAAGCGAGCACCCGCCTCTTCTACCACGGCCCATTCCCCGGACCACGGGAGCCACACGGGCATGCAGCAATTGCGCTCGGTTGGGTGTACGTTTAATGCGAGCGATGCGATTATAGTAATTCTACTAAATACGTATACTGACCGTAGCGAGCGTGGCGGCGCTGGGTGGGAAAGAATGATTGGGACACGATGATTATGCCCGAACCGATATGCATTACCGCGCTATAAACAATAGTTATTGGTTTATGTGTGTGTGTGTGTGTGTGCGCGCACAGGAAGGTGGTGGTAGCGTTTGATTTTGGCCCATAACGAGACAAGTAGCGGTGAATAAAATACTGTAATGAAAAAGGTAGCCTCCGCTCCGCGCGCAGATCGTGCGGCAATTTCTTCGACCCTTTACCGGGCGAAGAGAGATTGCTCTCGGTGCCCCGTCGTGCTTGGGAGAGGCGTGGCAAATCGTTTTGCAAGCCCTACAGACAGCGATGATCGTCGAAGCAGTCGCTCCTAGCGGCGAGCGTTCGCACAAACTCCCCTAGGTCGGTTGGAAATTCGGTCAGGATTTAGCGTTTGCCGATTGCTCCTAGCTGCGAGGACGAGCTCGTTAAGGCGATGCAACGCACCTACGCCATTTGAGTCACTCCATGACGAAACAGTGTCGAGCGCGAGCGCGCCAAGTGCGAAAAAAGATGGACGAATTGCGACTGTTTGTTTTTTTTCTGTTTGTTGCTGTTTTGGAAAATGGAACCCAAAAATACGGTAGCCACCGAGCGGTGGCGACCAGACAGAGACCAACCGATAACGGCGGCGAACAAAACAAAGGAGCTAAAAAGGTCCACCCTTCCCCCAGCCGCTGCTGCTGCACCGCAGACACGCGAGTTTCGGGGCCGAGGATTCAACCAATTGGGGATGGCCCTGCCTGCAGAGCCCACCGGGCGCTCGGGCACGGCACGAAACGGTAGCAAAAACGGGGCTCCCGAACCCACTCGGTAGCCGTCGGAAAGGGCGCGTAGCGTGGCAGCAGCCAAACAAACGCGGGCGCAAAAGGAGAGAACGATAAAATTGATTACACCGACCGCGGAGTTACGGTTCGCGTGAGCCGTCCCGGCGTTGGGGTTGCGCAAATGTGGAAAGAAATTGCCGTGCAAAAGCCTATCCCTTTTGTCCGGCCCACCTGAATCCTTCTGGGCCCGGCGGTGTGCGCGGGGGCATTAGAACGAGGCGAACGTAACCGAGCTAAGATGGCGCCCGCGAACGAACGAACGCCGGGGCTAGGTTGCGTGGTAAAGTGGGACACGTGTGTGTGAGTGCGGTATTTTTTTTTCTTTCCATTTGTTTGCAACCGTCGAGCTCCCTTTTCGATTGGCTGGCAGGATTTTTAAATGGCTTGTTTCTCGCTGGAGCAGATGCGGTTGGACATGTTGGAATGCTTCAGACGTACCCTGTTTGTTGTTTTTTTTTTTTGTTACAATAAGTTACAAAGTTGAGCTCGAAGCTAGGACCTTGGGCGCTTGAGCAGTTTCAGGACAAAAACCCTTGGAAATAACTCCATGTTTTCGTGTGCCAACGTTCACATCTTCTTTTCAACGAACCGGCTAGATATCCCCCGAGTTCTTCACGCTCTGGTGAGGCGCTAAAGAATTGGACTCCTTTCGAGACGTAGCAACGTCTCCAAACTGAAAGGCTTCCAGCGCGGTCCAACGTGATTGTCGAGAGGATGGAACTATTATTCGGTGTTACACACACACGCACGCATACGCCGCATCCTCAAGTCGGTCATTATGCAAATACAGCGAACAGATATTTCCATCCCGCCGTCGTCTTGTGGCGGGAGAGAAGCCAAGGTGCAACAGCTTTAGGAACCCCTTTATCAAGTCCTTTCAAGGCAGGAGCAGCAGCAGCAGCAGGCAAATTGCAGTCCCCATCGCCGAGAACGGGGCGACAGCACGAAAATAGCGCCGCCGCCGCCGACGACGGCCGGAGTCGCGAGAAAATCAACGAACAATATTATTCAAATCACTACCCCCAATCATCCCGAGTCCTTGGGTTTGGGGTTGGTTGGTAGTTAGGGAAACACGTTTCTTAGAATTTCTCGCGATCCCGTTCCCGAGCATGGTGCGGGCGCGCTGCTTAGTTTTGGAAGGGTGCGCAAATTTTGGAGGTTAGAAATACGAAAAGAAAATACGTTCGCATTTGGGAGCCTTTGTGTCGGTGTTGTCAGCAGTTTTATTTCAACCCTTGGAACGACGGTTTTTTTTTTTGACGGAGCTGCTGCTGCTGCTGTTTCCTCCCAAGTCACCGAAGGCCTCTCTAGTATATAGATGTGTATGCACCACTGCACACTCCGCAAGTCCGCGCAACGGCAACGGAAATGCATGCCCAGACGTCATTATGCCGTTACACACCCTATAATCATTGGCATCGTTGCGCACTTTATGTGTTCGTTTGTGGTATTTTTGCGCTTACTTGTGCTGCGTTTATTTTTGTTGTTCCTGCTTTACATTCGTTTGGTAGTTTTTCCAAGGAATTGGCTCCTTTTATCTTTCGGGGGTACCCGTCGCCATCCTCGGCGCGACGTGCAAGGGAGCGCCCGGTCGTCATCGACGTCGTCTTCCGTCTCATATTTGTACAATTTGCCCTCGCAGGCGGCCGCAATCGCACTCCTTAAAGCGAAAATAAAAACGTATTTAATCGATCGATTGCACCGTTCCGTCATATCATTCCAACGCGCCCAGGTTCAGGTTTGTTTTTTTTTTTTGTGCAAATGAGCACAACTGCGGCAACTGCGGGCATCGGGAGATGTCCGGAGCAACACAATTTCGACCATTGCGAACGTTGGCAACCAACCCACGACAGCAGCGACAAAGTACGGCAAGCAGAAGAAACAGAACGCCAGGCACGAAAGGCTACTACCAACGGGACCCTCGCTGGACGTCCCGCAAAAAAACAGAAAAACAAAACCTCCACTGGAAGCAGCACCCGAAAGATAATGGCGACCATCAAAGTGTGTAAAATGATCCACCAACAACGGTGTAGCGGCCAAGCAGTATGGAGGCTCCGCAGGCAAACAAGAGCGAAAGAGCGACGTAATTATACAAAATTGGTCAAAATTACGTAAAATTGCACAAATTTGGTACTTGGTACCAAGGGATGGAGGGGAAGTGCGGGGAAGGGGGACGACGCTCCGGGGTCCCGGGGCCAGGCGCGGGGAGCGTGGTCCGATGTGGCGCCGCGGAGTCCTGTTTCAACTGGCTGACCTCCCGAAGCCAAGTGGTCGAGCTGTGCGAAACAGAATTCGTGAGGTGACATTCCAAGACTTTGTTGGAAAAGTACGTCCTAGGAAGATCTTTCTATATTAAAATCTTTATTTCCCATCAGGTCCAGAAAGAACCGAGTATAAATAGGTTTTTATTTCGTTATTCCAGCAGAGGTTTTATGCGTCCGTACTTCAACGCAAGCATTTCCGACGCCCGAACGGCCAACGTCCAGCAGAGTCCGACCTTTCCCAGCTTAACTCCCGCGGAAACCTTGTGGAGAAAAGCAAGTGGAGGGAAAAAAAACAAACCGAATCCCGTACACCCCGTTTTGCATTAGCATACCAAACTGTTACCTCTAGAACGAGTCCCGCGCGCTATAATTGCTACTTATGGCGATATGTGCCGGGCAATCTTCGACCTCTCGGCCGGCGCCTCCTACCCCGAAAAGCACCCCAACGCCCGGTACGGCGCTGCCGCTCGAGGATATCGTTTTTTATTTTGCTCCCCGGGAAGGACAAATCGATTTTGCCCCGATCGGTTCGGGTTCGGCAGCGGGCAATCATAGCCGAAATTAAGTGCCTTTCGCAGAAAACATTCTGCCGCTCATTTGCGACCCGTCTCCGGGGTTGCGACGCCGATATTTAAATGCGAAGGACGCGGCGCTTGCTCACCGGGGACTGGCCAACGTTCTGGATAGACGTTTTATGTTCCTGCTTTTTTTCCTCTTCTTCTTTTCAACGATAAAGCAGCCAGTAGCGGCGTGGGTTAAAGGTCAATCGGGTGATTCAGTTAACGAGGTACCAAC
>JXXB01015512.1:0-10410 GCA_000956275.1 Anopheles koliensis
GATTCAAAAATTTAGATTCATTATATTGATCAGAAAATCCATCTACTTTTCCGACTCCATTTTAAGTTTCCCATCGGCGCCCATAATGACGATACTTTTGAAATTTATGAAAAAAATAAAAAAGGAAAAAAAAATAAAAGGAAATCAAACGATAAACAATGGAACAAACGCAGAACACATTTAACATTTAATCTACAGAGAAAACAAACGCGTAAAAGGTAACCGTGTACACAGGTACTACTATTGACCGAAACAGTTCTGCTCGTCCGAGAAATCTTTGCAGTCGTAGAAACTGTCACACCGCAGCGAAAGGTCAATGCAAAAGTGCCCATCTAAGCAGGTGAACTCGGTCTCGTTGCAGGTGCCTGCAATCGGTGTTGGTTGAGTAGAGGGGTGCATTTATCATACGTTGAGTGCATATGCATACGGTGTGGTGTGCGCGGTGCGATGTTAAGTTAAGATTAGTGCCGCCGTGCCATACAGTAGCGCGTAGGTAGTTCGGTTTTAGTTTTTGCGAAATTGGTGCGAGTAACAGTATTTGGTTACAGAGAGCGAAAGACATAGAAAGAGAACGCATTTAAAAGCTGTTAGTCTCTTGTACGCTAGTGGTGGGTCCTTTAGCGATAGGGTAGTGTTTTTCACGTACAGCTATCGAAACTCAATACTATACAGTGTATCTGTGTGTGCTTCTGATGCTCTACAAACTAGGGTTTGGATCGAGAGAGCGAGTGAGACTTTTTGAGACCGTAGTAGGAGCAATAAATAGAGAGATATATCTCCTAATGCACTAAAAAGCATCATACGTGAGGAGAACAGATAGAAGATAGTAGCTAGCAAATACTCACGGCAACTCAGCTCATCGTATCCGTCGGAACAGTCACGTCTTCCGTCGCAACGCTGCGAATGGCTGAAGCAGGACCCATCGGGACACTGATGTTCTTGGCAGAGCTGCAAATGAAAAGTGTCCGCCTTGTACCACCACCTCTCGAACTGGCACTTCAACTGAACCTACCGACAACACCGGACACCCGTGCTCATCCGATCCGTCCGAACAATCTCGACGACCGTCGCACTGTCGGTCATCCTCAAAACACCGTCCGTCGCAGTAGAACTGACTATCGCCGCACGGGTGGCTGGGACGACCTTTGGAGAACGATCGAGAGATAGATTAATTGGCGGAGGAACTACATTTGCTATTTGACCATCCGGAAATGCTATTCGACGGGCCAACTCTGTTGGGTTCATTCTGAGTATTGGTTCAGTTTTTTTTTATTGAAAAATTTATTTAAAACACAATTTTCGAATAAGCCTTGCGGATATAGTTAGACACATCATGAATGAAACTCAGCGATTATTTACACTATAAATAAACAAAGCTTATACAAGCCTGGAAACGGTGCCGGTAAGTGTTTGCAAAGTTGGTGCCTAGTATTTGTTTTGGTTGTATGTTCTATGTTGCATAAAAGAAAAGCTAAAGCAAGCAGCGCCTTTTGGAACATTTGGTGAGTGAGTGAGAATGGTCGTAAAATTTAGCTCTATTATTATGGGTTTTCTATTGATTTAATTATTGTAGAAAATCATCGTATCATCATGAATTAATTGCACTGAATTGTAATAATGTTCACAATTCATCATCCCTATTTTGGCGTACAATTTTTCTTATCAAGTTCTATACCAATCATTGGTTTCGATACAAAAGTCTCTATAAATTTTCTTCAAAGAGCCATATTACACTTCCATTGTCACTCGGAATCACCAAAACTGTGCCTCCGGACGATCGTTTCTCACTTACCGTCGTCCTCGCAGTTCTCTTCGTCGGTATTATCTGTGCAATCGACCGTCCTATCGCAGCGAAAGTCAACGTTGATGCACATACCATTTCCGCACCTCCACTCGTCCCGACCACAGGCCGTCGTGTCTGTGCAGCAAGGGTGCATAGAATTGCGTAAGAGGGGTGGAAATAATGCAAATAGTAGCAGGCGCAGTAACAAGTAATGCTATGGTGATAATGTTTAATTAGGAGAAGCGCCACTTCCGATGAAAAAAATCAAAAGTTCTAACATGGCATGATGGTGGCAAACATTTAACAGAGAATAAATCTATAAGCGTTTTACTACCTTTTTTTTGTACGCACAGCTTACTGAGTGCTCTACTGTGTTTGTCGGATTCCCGGATTTTTTTTTTTAATTTCGTTTATACATACTTATAAATATTTGCTAAATTAGTATACATTTATATGCGCAAACGTGTTAATCACAACATCAATATATAAACAAAACAAAGAGAGAGAGAGAAACCCATATAACGAACACTTACTACAGTTATACTCATCGCTAAGGTCAGTACAGTGTGGTATCCCGTCGCAACGATGCTCCGGCAGGATGCATTGGTTGCTCTTGCAACTATACAGTGCGTGCATGATGAGGGAAGGGGGTAGGTGCAGACGTATATATACACACACACACAAATATGTACAAAATATACACGGTGACGGTGCGATACCAGCGTGTGATATACCGGGAGGAGTAAGAGAACCGATAGAAAGAGAACGGGGCAGGGAAAAGAGAACAAGAACAGAAGAAACGATCAACAATATGTACACATCCTGCGTGTAGTTGCCGTGGGGTCCGCTCTGGGGCAAGGCGGGAGAAGCCCTGCGCACTTACTGGAAGGCACCATTATGGCAGGTGATGCAGTTCACCTCATCTTTGCCATCGTTACAATCGGTGATGCCGTTGCAGTAGACCTGCAACTCGTAACACTGGCCATCGCACGAGAACTCGTTCGAGCTACACTCATCTGTTAGGGGAAATATTTTCTTTAAATTTTTGTTTCATCTTAAGACGAGCAAAAGATAGCAGTACTATGTTACAAAAAAAAAGGATTAGTGTCATAAAAGGCACTCAATTTAGTGGATCCAATTGCACCATGTGGAGCACGGCTAGAACGTAAAATTTTGATTTTTTGGTTTTACACTCCATATGGTCAATTAATCCAGGTCCAGTTCCAACTCCAGTTATATTGTTACATTTGCAACGCATATGCTCGATATGTAAAGAAAACCAATCGTTTGCATTTCGTTTTAGTGGCAGCGGAAAGGGGAAAAACACAGCACCCAATAGGATTTGATTAAGTCACACTGAAGCTCGATGATACTGCAGGACACAAACCTTTTCGTGCTGGCTTAGATGATTGGAATGCTTGGATTAGAGAAAAGTTGTTGGGTACACGGGCTGTTAGGAGTCTAAACCATAAAAGGGAAGGGCTAGATGTTTAATCTACCTCGTTAGTAATGTGTGAAAAACGCAGGAGAATGTTCTCTCTACGTGTATTATTAGACAATGTAGGGAATGTTTCGATGCACGTGACATGATTCGTCATGCAACTAGGACGCCCTTTCTGTGCATTGCATTGTTAATTTTAACCGAAGCTCTGAAACTATAAACTACAACAAAACCACCTAAACTTTACTGCCGGAACCATAACGAGCGTTTTCGGTTCATAAGTTGTTGCGTCCCACGTTTAATGTATAAGGCAGCGTGAAATATATTCATCTTCACTCAAAAGAACCGACGGAATAAATTTAATATAAATTAATTTCGTTAAAATATAATTGAAAAAGTTTAATTGGTTGGGTAAAAATTCCAAAACTATTAATAACAAAAATCAAACAATAGAGAAAAAATGTGCAATATTAAACAAAATGCCTAACAAGAACGTCTTTCAACTATTGAAAACTGTTGGGTTAAGATGAATAAATTCCACATTATTTAAAAATGACAATAACGTTTGCCCTATTAGTCATTACTCTTTAGTTAAAACACTGGATTAAATGGAATACACAAGCCCTTCCATTATTAAATGTTTGCAAACCAATCGAAACCCGTCCACGTGGACATTTTAGTGGTGCTAAATTAGGTTTTGAAGAGAGTGTCCATCCCGATCCGACTCTACAGAGATGCAAGATTTCTATTGGTAAAAAAAGGGATTTTGTTTTGTATACCATTGTTGCAGCCAGTTTCATCGGATTCGTCGTGGCAATCAACGATGCCGTTACACTGCTTGTAATCCGCAATACATACGCCATCGAAACACTCAAACTGGCCCTGACCACAGCGACTCAGTGATTTGACCGGTGGGACGGTTGCTACGGATCGAAATTGTAGCGATAATGAGAGTGAGAAAACAGTACGATTGTGGTGTGTGTTTTTGTTGTAAAAAATAAATCACTTTTCCCTGTCAAAACTATCTCGGAACACTAGATTTTCTAGATTTGTCAACGATGCAATGTATTAAAAATAGTTTTAAAAACATTTAAATTTTGTTTGTGTATGATAGCCAAACTGTATGAATTTTCGATGTTTAACATACGGTGGAACGTGCAATGGAAATATGGGACATGTATTTGTTTGTTTTTTTTTTCTTTTTTTGGGTTTGGTTTCACACGTGCGAACATTTACGGTAAAGAAACGAGAGCGTAACAAGGACAGAAGCTTACAATTTTGGGAAAATTTTGATACGAACACGACACTACACAGGAAAAGCAATCATTTTCCGATACAAAACTGACACGGAAAGAATCAACAAAGAATCAACGAACGAACGATTAAAGACACTTATGTAAACGACAGCAAACGTGACAGCCAATAGGCAAAACTCCACATCCCTTGGTGCGTCGTACTTACCGCCACAGTTACTTTCATCGTCACCATCCGTACAATCCACGTGACCGTCACAAACGCTGGTGAGCGGAATACAACCACCATCGTAACAAGTGTGCTAAGTTTGGAAAAAAAAATTACATAAAATAATTATAAACAAAAAAAAAATAAAACGAGGCAAATCAAACGGTACGGTGAAAGAATGTGCAGCCGAGGGAAAGACACCTCGAAAAGTTCCTGCCTCACCTCGGTCGACAGGCAGTTGCTGTAATCGTCACAGTTTGCATCCGTTTCGTCGGTATTATCACCACAGTCGTCTTCACCGTTGCAGGTGTCTTGTTTGGGAATGCAGCGGCCGTTTCCGCAAAGGTACTCAAATTCGCTACACTGCGTGTCTGCGTTGTGCAAAGGAAACAGAAATAAGAATGTGGAAAGCGATAAATGAAAATTGTGCGATTTCTACATGAGATAGCGAAGGGAAACAAAGTAAATGTGGTTAGAAATTAAAGAAAACAAAAAATAGAAAAATGTATTGAAAATCGAATTTAACTGAGGTGGGTGCGACTATCAGTGGCCAATTAGACGAACACACCGTTCCGGGTTACCGGCTGAGGCTGAAAACATACTTATATTCTCGCAGTCCAACTCATCCGAGCGATCGTTGCAGTGGAACGTGCGATCGCAACGCAGATACAACGGAATGCAGGCTCCGTTTGTGCACTGGAACTCCGTCGAGGTGCAGTCTTATCGGTGGCGTTTGGCACAGGTGCGTAAAGATGTGATGGTCGTATTGGTTGCGTTGTCATTGGCGATGGGTTGATGGGTTTTTTATTTGTGGGCGAACGAAAAATCATGCAGCATGCAAATAAATATTTAGGCATATATAGGATGACGACAAGCCGACGGAAAAAGGGAAAGAAAGAGATAATTCAACGCACTGATTAGTTATCATGCCGGACCTACCCGGGAGTTTAGGCGAACCGGGTAATCTGTTGTTAGTTAGAACCAAGCGGACATGCGTTAGTCACATCAGGATTCATTTGAAACCAATGAGAACGTGAACATCGAACATTTGTTTTATACATTGAGTACAGTCGATAAAGTGAATACATGTGAAATTTAAAAGTAATGGCCAAATGAAACAATACTCGATCAAATTCAAAAATATTGGAATAACAAATTTTGAAGAGTAATAATAATATCGCAGAATTATGTAACAGCAAATACCCTGCAAATATTTATGAAAATTCAAACTCATTTCGTTTGAATTCTGAGCTAACTTGTTTTCAAACAAAAGTGTGTCAATAAAAATATTACAATCTTCATTATGAGGCGTTTTAAGCAAAGAAGCTGTTTAAGAAACCCTTTCCCTATAAACCCTAGACTGACGAATCTGGCTGTAGAAACTGCATTGAATTTCATAGACAAAATTTGACGATAGATTCATTTAGAAAGATATTAATAATCCAGGATAAAATTAATTATCTGAAGAGTTTATTTTTTAAACATGAGCAAAACAAATTTGACTTTTGTGAAACTGCTCATTGGATTAACTGTATTGTTCTAAATGGTGTGTTTTAGTACATTTAAATATTGTAATGATTTCAATCCGTGAGAACATAAAAAGAGCAGAAGAACATAGGAATGTTTTTTTAGTTGGTAAAAGTGTGTTAATAAAACAGTTATATAAAGAACTCTGGAAAATTCTCCACAGCCTATGTAGAAACTTATACGTTAAAACAGTTCAAAATGAGAAGTTTATCGATTCAATGCAGTTTCTTTCGTCAATCTAACCCTAAAACTATTAGAAAACCATCACCGATTCCATTTTTTCTGCCAGTACCTATCAATTTTATCTTAACCTACTTGTTGTAAGATTTATGTAACTTTAGCTAAGCAAATGGCAACCTTCACCGTTTCCCTTTACATCTGAATACGTATTTTACTCGATTGAGCAAGTTGAGAAAAAAACATACAACGTATATTTATGACTTAAACACACAATTCCTTATCACAGATGAAAACGAAACCATTTGGGAACACAGAACAAATGGAAATGAGACAAGCAGACATTCGTTCTTACATCGGTCAGCCAGGAAGATGGAACGACACTGGGGTGGATGGGGAGTGGAACGAAGCAGTTGCACACACACATACACATGGTTCTGGTAGACACTTACCACAAACCTGCTCATCGGTTCGATCGTCACAGTCAAACACCTTATTGCACTTTTTCTCAAGCGGTATGCAGCGTTTGTCAACCCGACACTGAAATTCGCGGTTCGTGCACTGCCGCACCGTATCTAAAACATGCGATTGTGTGAGGGTATTAGTGGTGAAATGAAACATGCAGCACCGGAAATTCCACATGTGGTCGTAGTATGTTGGTGGCAAGTCGAAGTGGAGTGTTTCAACGAAGTAAGTGCATCAGGAGCTGGTGCGGAATCGGAGAGATGCTCCAGCAAAAGAGAAAAAAAACACACACCAAAATAAATCGAAACAATAGTTTAAGAAGACACGCGCACCAAACGGCAAACTCATTAAACAATGCGTATGCGAACATCCCATTTCAATCAACTAGCTGCCAGCGCGTCGAGTCATCAATCGTACTGCGAAAAGGGTGGGCAATGTCACGCATCCGCCGAAACCAAAACAAAAAAATGCCCATTATTCGGCGGCGGTACACGAAAGTCAATTAATATGCCGACCGAGTGGAAGGGATTTTTGCATTGGGGGGTTTTTTTTTTGTTGGTTTTTGCACGATAAAGTGAATGAAGCGAAATGAAAACAACAAAAACCCTATCGATACATAAATATATGGTACATGGGCATAAATTCGCATAAAGAAAGCCCAAGCGCGGGGTTGGCTAATCATATCGCGTGGCAAACAAATCGAATCGAATCCCCCAATCCCGCAGCCCTCGAGGTGTTCGCATCCTGAAAGCGATTCAATTCAATCATGCAATTTGAGCCCCTCCCGCGGGGCCGGTTCCAACCCGTCGGCATTAAATATTGATCGAAGCAAAGCAGGCGGAATAATGTTTTTGGGGTGGGGTGGGGAGAAGTACGTGTTTGGTGCCTGGTGTCCATTATGACAGACATCACGAATCACGGCGATCCTCGCGAGTCGACGAAGCGTTTAGGGAGCACGGGCGTTAGCGTTTGCAATTGGGAAGCGACTGTCTCCAGGTGTATGATTATCGCATGCCTAGGGTTTTGATTTTGTTTTTTTTATTTACCTTCCATTCCGGTCCGGGTTACCATTTTTTTAAAGTTCGAAAGCAAGCATGCAATACAAGAAAGGTTCCGCTTTTGCGGGCAACTACACAACTACGCGTGCTAGTACGTGCAACGATTAATGGAATGCTAATGATAGCATCGTACCTTCCAATGTTCTACCACAAACCAGTTTTACTGCTACTATTACTACTACTACTCCTACTATTAATACTACTTTCTCTCTCTCTCTTTCTTTCCTTCTCTTTTTCTCCCATTCAAAATGATGCTTACTGGGACAGTTGCGTTCGTCGGAAATGTCATCCGGACAGTCGATGTTCCCGTCACACTTTTGCTCGAGCGGAATGCACTGCCCATAGTCACACTGCCAAGTGTTCCTGGGGCACGCTGAACATTCCCGGCAATCGCGATGGATCATCGGAAAGCATGGTTGGCGGTGGAGAGATAAAAAAGCACAGTTTTGACGGCATGGCATTGCAAGGTTCACCCAAAAACCCACGGGAAAGCAAAAGCAAGAAGAAAAAAAAAGGTAGACGGAAAGCCCATCTACTACCGAGACACCTACGACATTCATCCTCGTCCGCACGGTCCCGCGGACAGTCGACCTTGCCATCGCATCGTCCCAGTATCGAGACGCACGACCGGTCGCCACAGGTGAACTTCCCCAGCGGACAGAATCGCGCTTTTCCGCCCTTTCCTTCCGACGCAATCCCGACGAAGCGGGCGAGTTTGTTTTTGTTTTTTTTTTTCCGGTGGTTAGCGGCATGCAATGGGGCGAAATGTTACGCCAGTCGATTATGTACGAGTCACTTGCAGTGAGTGTATGTGGGTGTGTAAGTGTTTATGTCAGATTCTGTGTCAGTTTGTTTGGAGCTGTAACACCTGTAGAACCGTGCTGCGCTAAATTGGGGCACCTACCTTCACACCGTTCGTCCTCGCCATCGCTACAGTCGCGCCGATCGTCGCACACTCTGTCCTTGGGAATGCAGATATGATCCGCCCGGCACAGGAACTCGTGGATTTCGTCGCACTCCAAAATGGCCGGAAGACCGGACCCGTCTTCACCTAGGTTTTGGGCAAGAACGCATGTCAAAAACGACATCGAAACAACTTCACTTTTCGATATATGTACTTACTGCAGTCTTCGTCTTCGCCATTCGCACAGTCCGACACTTCGTTACACATCAAGCGTCGATCGATGCAAGTACCATCGTCACAGGTGAATTCGTTCGACGAGCATTCTGAAAATAGACAAAACACCCAAAAAGTCAGTGAGATGGTTTAGAGTCAGTGGTTCGTTTCTTAGCCTTAGTTTAAGGAAGACTCGCGAAAACTTTACACGTTCCTATCACGTCCGCAGCGGTAGTCTTTGAGCGAGCTTACGGTTGATTTTGAGTAGATCGCTCATAATTCGAATATAACCCCCTTTTCCCCTCCCCTAAGCGTTTGAATCAACCGGAAAGCTACAATCAACGCGCTCAGCGCGAGCCAACAAACCGAACCGATTTTAAATTCCGTTCGTAACGCGGTGCTGAAGTCACCGACACTCGCGTCTCGATCTCGTTGTATACTTTCTTGTTTCGCTTTTCCCAAAGTTTCCGCTTTCCCAACACAAGGATAGAGATTTTCATAGCCCACATATGAACGTGGAATAGTAATAAGCAACCGGAGGGACGGGCGAGTGGTTCGTTCCGTGTAAAACACTTGAAAATCTGGTTCAACTGCACGATTGGATTGGGGTCGGAGGGGATTTACGAACAAATGGCGACCAATTGGGATGATTCTAGTTGAAATGGTGTTTATCGCACAACAAGAGAGTGCTCTCATCCGGTTGCTTTTTATCGATTTTGGGTCGTTTTCATGGAATCGTATTACAAAACGGGAAACAAAGCGACAAACGATAAATGTTTTTCTCTTGTACGGAACCATCGACCGAGCTGGTGCTGTTGTTAAAGTTTTGTTTTCCTAGATGTTGCTAGCAAATACAAGCCAATAGGATTGTTTGTAAGTGACAAAAAAATTGACACAGTGGTTTAGTACTTGTATTCGTTAAGCCTCCATTGCGAATGTTTTAGTAAAATTGGAATAGATGTTCAAACAACGTATTGTGAATTATTCAACCTTGTAACAGAAAAATTTAAGTTGATTGGGCAAAATTTTTACCAAACAGAAACATCAGTCTAAAAAATCAAAATAAATATTTTAAAACTAAATTAGCTATTCAAGTAAAACTAAAAATTAAGGGAAGCATATATTTTAGTGACGGTTTCATTATAAAATTAAAATAAATAGTGATTTATAATTTGGAGATACCAATTGAGTATCATAAACGTTTAAAATAGCAAAGAATTTATTGTTGACTGCATCTCTAGACAAAATTAAGAACAATGGTGGATTATTTGTAAACAGTGTTTTGAAATATGTAATTGGTAATAATTTTTTTGACTGTAGCCAACTAGAATCACATAAGAGAGCGGTTGAGCGAACTAGATAAAAAAAAACATCATGAAAA
>JXXB01015540.1:0-10564 GCA_000956275.1 Anopheles koliensis
TACTCTATCCTGAAACATAATAGGACAAACTTCAAGTGATAGAGGAAGAGTATGTGGCGTCGTTCTTATTTGAAAATTTTCTGATCGTCTCTGGCAAATACAATACCAAATTGCCACTACAACATGAAAGGCAGTTATGTGATTGTTCGGACAAAATCTCCACAGACACAAAGAACCATGATCAGAGTTTTTGAAGCAGTTGTTCAAACCAAAATTAAATTAAAAAAGAACAACTTGAACTCAGTTTCATGCCAAGGTGAAGTGTTTCTTTTTAATTCTAATTTTGAAACTTCTTTTCTAATATGGCGTGTTTCTCTAAAACCATCCGTAACCACCAACACCTTCGCACCTTCGCAAAATGGTGACAAACCACCGCGTAACAGATAACCGCAGGTAACACAAAACCAAATTATGATCATGTACCAGTATTATGGGATTACTGTATAGTGAGGTTTCTTTTATTTGCGGGGGAGATAAAAGGGAACATTTTGCTTACACATCTAAATCCATTAAAAACTAAAAGCAGACAAAAAAGGAGAACCGGGGAAGATATTTGCCGGGGCTGCCGCACCAACGCATCCATGCGGCACACGTTATTGCGCCGCTTACGAACAGCCGCCTGTAGATACCCTCTCACAGACTCTCACGCTCTCGTCAACGCTATCACACGGTTTCGAATCATAATCAGCACAAAGTGCGTCGGGCCAGGGTCCCAGGTGGAGATGGTGGTGAAGTGCACACCCCAGCCGGGCCTCAGAACTTCACTTTTCGTTTGAAATTAGTTGTACTCCACCTTACCCTATATCATTCTTGCGCGTACATCTCTTCACTTTGCGTCTACTTAAACATAACCACTTTGAACCTAGAACTCCTTTTACCGCACACTTCATTCTCTGTCCTTGCTACTGTGGCGTGATATGCTGCATGAGCGTGTCGTAAATAGTGCACAAAGAACAAACAATTATCATCCAACTTTGCTACTGCGTTTTGAGGAAACTGATTAAAATTCGTGAACAAAATAATGAAAAAAAAACGCTAATCATTGTAGTTGACACTAATTTGCAGTAGTAATGCTCATATCGTACAAAATGTTGCTTCCTGAATCATATATTTTTAACAACTTTTTTGTTCCATTATCTATCTACCAAAAACAGAAACGTTTACCAAATAAAAATACCACCTAGCACGTAATCCTCTCCAGCACATTCGTAGGGAACGCGCCGGCTGCACGCGTTTGACATGCTGCGCAGCACACCGAAAGCCCTCCGGGACACAAGGCACGATATCGTTTCGAGGAGATGAGTTCAAACTTGAAATTGAAGAAATAAACGCACGTCCTAGTTCTCTTCCTGTGTCCACTTACTATAAAGCAGCTTCATCCTCACCGATTGTCTTCCGATCACTCCGAAACCGTTTTGATACTCGCTCAAATCGGTGGCTGATCGGTTGCGACATATCTTTTACGTTTTTTTTTTTGCTTTTTTTACTACCACATCGTTGCGCAAACTGGGAGCTGAAATTGAACCTGTTGCTCGAAAACAATCGCCGACGGTCGTAAGCTCGATCAAACCGCTGTTCCTCCCCAACAAACAACTGTTCCTTCTGCACCCGCATTAGTACCTTCTGTCCTTTACAACGCCTACACACGAATGAATCACACGAATGGCAGCGAATGGGTGGTTTTGCACCGTACGTTTCCTTAGCTTTCGATAAGCACGCGCGCACACACACACACACGCTAGCGTATGCTTGCATGTGTGTATGTGCGCTAGCGTTTGCTTGCTATCGTTTGCCTCAAAACCAGCGAAAAGTATCTTAATAATCTTATTGTTGTTGTGTTCTTCCGTGTATGTGTGTTTCAATTTTCCAAGCAGACACTTTTCCCATAGCCTATCTAGAAACAGTCCCCACGTGGCGAAATACGTCTTCTGTTACGCGTTGTTGTTGTTGTTTTTTTTTCATTTTGTTTGCTCAGTCAATAACGGCGGCACCTCTTTAAATCTACTTCTAGCCAGCCTCGGGGCCGAATTACCAGCTGGAGTTGCTGAAACCCAGTACACCACCGAGAACGAAGCGTTAGTGCGAATCAACGAACGCATGTAAGCATTTGGGAATCTCGTGCTGGCAATTGATTGCGTAACGCTTGATTGCACGGGCCGCCAGACAGGATAGCCGGGTGTACTTGATCGGGTTGACCAGCTCGTGCAGTTGCTGATTTTGCAGGAGCGACTCGAACGTATCACCGTCCACGTTTCGCGTGTCCTGCGCGGGTAGAATGCAAGAAGCAAACGAAAGAAACAATATTAGCAACGGTCAAACAGCAGTTCTCGCACAACATAACACCATGCCACCTACCAAGTGGGCTCCATGTTCTAGCAAAATTTGTGCCAGATTTGGTGGACAAGGTCGAGTTTGGGCGGCCAGATGGAGCGGTGTATTGCCCGTGTCGTCCTGCGCGTTCGGATCGGCTCCGACCTGCAGTAGCGCTTTGGCCAATCGTGCCGATGGTAGTTGACACACTGGATATCGTCCGACGAGGGCGGCATCTTTGTAGCATGCCAAATGCAGCGCCGTTCTACCCGTTTGCGAAACAATCTGTTTTATGGAAAGGGGAGAGTAATAAAACACGATATGTCTTAATAGGATGTTACATCATAATTTGAACTTAAAATACTACATTTTTTAATGTGATATTCTACAAAATAGTTGCGAATCTAGGTCTTGATTTTTTCTAATGAAATTTTACTATACAGTAAGCCCTACATAAATTGAATCCGAGACTCTACTATTCTTTCAATAATTTTGATATGAATCAATCTATCACGAAGATGCATGTTCGAGACCACTGGTAACAACAAATCATAAATGCTCAACAATTTTGCAAGCATACGTACCTTTAAGCTAACCAAATCGTACAACGCCTGCAGGATCTGGTGTTTCATCTCAGCCGAGCACAGCTCCTCGTCCTCGTCCAGCAATCGCACCAACAGGCAGGCCAGATGTAGCGAAATTACCAACGCCCTGCTGAGTGCCCCGTGATCACGCTCGTGGTACGCCATCTGCTCGAACATCTGCTGACCGAGCTGCACCTCCCGAATGGATTTCTTGAACACCACCAGCATATCCGACGTCTCGATCGGTGGCACAATGCGACCGCGCGTAATCGGCCGACCCACCTCGCCCAGCATGTAGCTGAATAGCTCCGCAAACGACAGCAGCGACGACTGCGTCATCGGGTTGAGCGGTTCCAGGATGCTTTGCTGCATGGACAACGCATACGTCCACAGCTCGATGCAGCGATCAAACCGACCGGAGTCGGCGTAAACCGCCCCCCGGAAGCGGATGTAGTAGCTCGTGTCCGGATGCACCGGTCCGAGTATGCGCTCGCGGATCAGCAGCGCCTGCATTCGCATCTCGTCCGGATCCATTACGAGCTCCTCGAGCATGCTGAGATTGTTGACCTCCTGCACGTAGTCGTACGGGGAGACCGGTTCGCGGGTTGGTTTTGGCAGCACGGGACTGTTGTTGTATCTGGAACGGAAGATGTCACGAGATGGATCAATTACAACGACTGCTTCATGCACCAGTTAGCAGCGTCCCCCATCATACCTGTCCTCCATGGCACGCTTCCAGAACGAGAGGGCCCCGAGCATGTCGCGCTTCTTGTCGACGTACGTGGCACCAAGCAGCTCCAAGGCCGCAATGCGATCCTCGCGCGAGACAAACGGTAACTTGATCAGATGCTCCACGATCGGCAGATGTCCGGTGACGCTGGCGGCCAGCAGTGGCGTCATTCCTGTAAAATTCGATTCGTTCGTGAGGAAGCGAACGCCACAGCAGTGGTCAGCGATCGCCCGATCGACCTAACCTACTTACCATACGAATCGACATCCATCGTGGCACCGTGCTGCAGCAGAAGCTGCAAAATCTCGAGCGACCCCGACTCGGCGCAATCGTGCAGGGCGGTGTTGCCTTTCACGCTACGCCGGTTCACGTCCGTTTTGAGCGAGAGCAAGTATTGTGCGATTTTGTAGTGTCCTTTGTAGCACGCGATCATCAGGCAGGTGTGTCCGTGCCGGTTCGCGACTTCGATGTCTGTCGAAAAGTGAGAAAGAGAGCGAGAAAGGACGGGTGTTAATGTCTCGTGCGTGAAGCGTAACGACGTGACCGCGGTGATAATGATCCCTACCTGCGCCTTGCGATACGAGATATTTGACGATCTCGTAGTGGCCATCGAAGCAGGCCGCCCGCAGCGGGGTGCTGTTCGTTTTGGTCGTACTGTTCACTTTGGCACCGTGTTGGACTAACAGCTTCACTATGTTGGTGTGACCGGCGGCGGATGCGCACCAGAGCGGCGGGGCGCCCTCGATTTTCTCACCATCGAAGATGACCGAACCGGCCTGTTCGACGTCCGCGTGGCACCGCTTGATGAGGTACTGCACCACGTCGAAGTGACCGTTACGGCAGGCAATCAGCAGCGGCGTGACACCGTTCGTCTTCATCGTCACCAGTGTCTTAAGATCGTTCGGCATCAGCCTGGAGGTCCATTTCTGGAAAACGGAAGAGAACATTCGCAATCAGAAACCAACCGATCATGCATGGTAAAGGCAAATGTTTGATAACGTGATCGTTATCGTACATTGTTGTAAAGAGCAGTCGTTTAGCTATTTAGTGACATCATCGACAAGTCGGTTCATATTTGCAACCGTACCCCGGAAGAATCAGCCCAAGCCACGGAGGAGAAACACCACAACACGACGGTGTTCCGTATTCTGGAGGGGCCCAAAATCAACAACGTTAAACTACAAACAAGCGCTGGTAAGTCGCTATCGTAGTGTTTGTACACGGCGGGCAGCGAAAAGGGCCCACACCACACCTCCACCGGGGCTCGATCGATCGACCACACACATTAATCGTTTGAGTAAATATTGTGATCCCTTCCTCGCGAGGGCAAAGTTATCAGTAACGGCAGAAGCCCTGGAGAATTCTATCAGCAACGAAGCGGCTTTCTTCTGCGCCCTGCAGCTAGAGATCAGCGATCGTTCCAAGGGGCGAGGAACTTCACCATCCAACGTTCATCACCCACGAAACGCGCACGAAGGCAACGTGCTGGTGGCGATAAGTATGTGGGGTGGAATGAGCTTTTTTGAATTTGCGCTCCCCATACTAGCAGGTATGCTCACTATAAACCAGAGCCTGCGGAGGGAACCGTGATCCGATGCATATTGCAGGAGGGGAAAACAATTAACTCGACGCTTATTATAGCTGCATTACGATTGTATGCGAATGGTTCAGATCAATCTATGTGTGCTCTTTATTCCATCCCCTGCAGTGAATGATTGTTTCCCACGCCTGGAGCCACTGCAATCCCCACTTGCATAAAGTGTTCTAGGAAATGGTTAACCATTCCAAATGTTTGCACTTCCCAAAAGTCCCTTACCATCATGTCTTCTTCTTGCTGGAGAAACTCCTCCTCACCGACGATTCGAAAGCGATGCTGCATCGTTCGTCGACGTCTGTTCGTGGCCTCCTGCCGGTCCACCAACGGGGCATTATTTCCGGGTTCCGGCACCATCAGCGGCGGAAGCACGGCTGCTCTTGGTGCCGGCTCATCGCCACGCACCGGGTACGCCAGGTAGCGCTGATAGTGTCCGAAGCGTCGGAAGTTTACCATTCTAAGCAACGCACGTAGCAACGTGCACTTGGAGCGACGCCTCCGGCGCCTTAACGCATGCACGATAAATGCCCGCAGGATGGCATTGATAAGCATAATTGTTGAAGTTTTCTGTCTGTGCGCGTTCACTGATCTCCTGTCGAGCGCGGGCTGCTCACTTTAGCTGAGCGCACACTCTATCCCACCCCACACTGAAACGGTGCACTTGCATTTCACAATGTTTCGCCGGAATACTGATTCACATCGCATCGTCACACTGAAGATGGCAAAGGGAGAAGCTTTTTAATGTTATCGGCTTACAACGCTGTGCGTCACTCGCAATGTGTCACCTAGAAGCTACTGTCCTAAATAAACCTTTATTTTATCCAACATGTCTCAGAGAGACGTTTTATCCATAAGAGCAAGCAGGTGACTCAGTTCACGCAAAGTGTAGTATACATAACTTTTACCATACTTCAAAAGCCTCGTCACGACCGGGACTCTCCGTGGACGGTCTCGGTCTCACCACACCGCACCAAAGTCCAATAGTGCGGTGCAAGGTTACTTCCCAAACAGCGGGTCCACTCTCTTATGTTGTACGTGGGACAAGTTTTTGTCCACAACAAAGCTTAAGCCATCGTCTGACTACTGCTGCTGCAGTGGCCTTCAAAGACTTACTGTTACTTCTTCCTAACCTACGCAACCAAACGTCCCCGACTTTAGGAAATTTTGCTGGAGCTGCATTCGGTGTTCCCATTATTGTGGGAGATGATCTTTTGCGACCGCGCGCACGCCACCTTTCGTATGAACCGGTTTTACGAAACCAGTCTTGCAAAGTGAAACAACGTTTTTCAACAAAAACAAGGAAACGTGATCGATCTTCTGACATTATTTCCGGCTTTTGCATTTATTTATAAGAGCGGCCCTCGGCGACACCGATACAGAAACGGTGCCATTCTAACGATGACTAAGGATGCTCTATGGTAAAGTAAGGTGTAGTAAATCTTCCGAACCAGCAAGCGTCGTGGTATCACGCCAGTTCTAGGGCAAATAAATAAGATAAAAACACCACGCTAGCAACGTATTGGAGAGGAAGAAAAAACACGAAGTCACATATTAGCACCTGCTGATGTTCGCTTGAGTGCTTTCTGAGGACGGCACGATCGCAAACGCACATACGGGGCGCTTTAAGCAAGGCTTTTACATTCTCGTTTCATTTGATTTTAGCCCTAGCGTCAAGAACAGCTGCCTTAACGACTCAGTTTGTCGGAAACGTTCATATCAACCCTTCACGCGCTGCTGATATCGTCGCTTCCGTTTGTAGAACGCATAGTCTTTTGATTTAACTTTTTATCCATCGATTAATGATTTTCGAAAAATTGCACATCATAGTAATCGCACTAATTGGAACCGCTGCGAGAAACTTTCCCATAAACACACACACTCGCGCACGATACCCCACTACACTCGATAATTGTAAACAAGGTTAGGTAAATTAATTGGAAAATTAATTTCCTGCGCACAGCTAATCACAAACTGTCACAGCATGCTGGAGGCGGACGCGGTTGAGTGCGTCTGAATTTCTTCAAACAAACAAATCACACCGACGACGACAGTGGGAAAACCTTGAGATTGTCAAGATTTAATTACGAACACAGACGTTTCGCAATGACGTTTTCGAACGCTTCTTCCATACGAACACACAAATCCTCCATTCGTTGGAGATATCGTTTCGATTGCTTGCCGTAGCACAACATCCTGGAATACGAAAACGCACTTGTATCTTGCGCCGTTTAGCGTTGAGACTGCTCCGCCGCCGCCGGTCGGAACAGTTTGTTTGCATGTTTGCTCTCACGGTACACTTCGATCGGTGATCGGTTCATTATTCACTCGTACGCGACAGAACAAACACACCAGGCCGTTCAGGGCGTGAAAACGGTCGAAAACCAACTCGCTCTACGATCGATCGCGCCACGTTTGCGTGAAAGATAATAGCAGCACCTAAAAAACACGCGTATCGGAATCGCACTGCCCGGCGGCACGCGTCTCAGTTGCCCGCGAAGTGAACGGGAAAAAAGCGAAGGTCAGCGCTGACGCTGAGATACCCACGATCGTTTCTGTGCTGGTCAGTTCTCGCCCGTCCGACCGCTAACGCAAGACTGACGGACGGCGCGTCTGGAAACTGGCTAGCAGCGTCCGGTCGGTCTGCCGCTGACGCACGACTCAAACCGATTTGTGTTTGTGTGGAGGAACTGAGGAAAATCAACAACCGATCGTCCGATTGCGCCCACGGCTGCCCTACCCCGCAGGCCTACGGTCCCGTGTTCACGACGCGAGTGCTATCGGTTATGCTTACTGTCTCATGAGTTATCGGTGATCGCGAGAACTCTCCGTGCCCCTTCCCGCCCATTATGACACAGCCGTGCCCGAGAATGACCGGCACTGGAATGGAAATTCTCCACTTGGCTCGATTGAGTTGTTGAGCTCGTGTGTGCATGCCTGTACGATGCTCAGTCTTTCTAATAGCGAGACAATTATTGGCGCCCTTTTTGCCCGTAGACTGCAGGCAAATTGCAAAACCCGACTATTCATTCACATCCGGTGCAGAATGTTGACTAATGCTTCGAGATGAACTCGCCAAGAGAAGCGGCAGGAGGAATTATGAGATAATGCCGTCGTCGCTGGACACGGCTGATATAATGTGTCGGTGGGCGAGTTTGTAATAAAAACCGAAATCAAAATATTTGAAGTATTTTGATAGCTTATTTCAATTCCACTTTGGTAGAGGATGACCCTGTGGCTGGAAGGATCATCGCTGAGTACATATGTACCTCAGGACGGTTGCAGATAACTTTCTCGTTAGCTATGTGTACCAGAATAGATCGAAACATTGTGACCATTCACTGCTCGAGTATTTTTTGTAATTATAAAATGATAGGATTTATTTTATATCACTTTTGAAAGCAATGAACGAAACACGTTTTTATTGGACATTATTTTTGCTGCAAACTGTCCCAGTCGTAACGAAGATGACGGAAGTTGTGACAATCTGCTGTTTGCCGAGCTGCTCTCATGCAACTCTCATTTTCATACCCGTTCATCCATATGCATCGGAGCATCATCACCTTTTCGTTCAGTCAACCGTTCATGCGTTCCGTCAATGTGCGGAAACCAATGGTATAAAAACAAAACTCGTATGCAAAATACAAAAAAAAAACAGGAAACGATATGTCGCCTCGAATCTGGCATTCGTAATCGTAGCTTTATCGGCACCATCGTCCACGTTGCGCTTGGTGTCATCCCCACCGCACCAAATCCGCCACCATTCGTTTGTGCGTCTCGTTGATAGTTTTTGAAACGCTTCCGTATTGCCCGGTTTCGGCGAACGATACGTTAAAATTATCATTATGTAAAGTGAAATTGCTAATAACAAACAAACAACGCATGCATCACCCAAGGTCAAGTGCTGCAAAATGCAATCAACAAAATGCAGAGGTCTCATCGGCGGTTGAAGGGCACCACTCTTTATTAGGCGAAATTTACTGATGATTGTATTTTAAGTTTCATTACACATTCCTGATTTTGGGATCGCTAAAGGACGGTAGTTTATCGCGCTTTGAGCGTGTTTCATTCACACGAATTAGCTGTACGTCCTCGATGGCAAGTTCGTGTTGTTACGCTGCCTTATACGATAAGGGAAATGCTGCATTAACTGGAAGGTCCACCACCGCCATCTATGTCCCTCGTTCAAGGTCAAGCTGATGAACGATTGATGGTCATCACATGTTGAGTAGATCAGCTATGCGTTTCTCTCTGCATTTTTCACCCTATATAACCACACCATGAGATCCGGCTAACGTTTGGTTTTTCAATAATAGCAAACGTCATGCTTATTTCCACTGAAAAATTCACCTTTCCGGTGACTCAAGGTGGAAGCTGTGGCTGTTGGTTACGCTCGAAATATCGTGTGAAACTCGTTGCTTACTTTATACTGAATTCAATCAGTTTGTCTATATTCCCTGCCGCAAAGATGTCTATCTTGCTTGCAAAAAAGCTTTTTGACTAAATCAGATTTCAAAAATATTTTAGTTTAAAAAAATTGTTCGCAAAAAGTGTAATATTAATTTTATAATTGTATAGGATCGTTGACCAGCATAAAATTATATAAAAACAAAAACACAAAAAAATGAAAAGATCAAAATTTTGCATTGTATTTCTTTGCTGACGATGAGTCACGCTGCTTGGCATATTTAACGCTGACCAAAACTCACGTATGCCAATGAACCATCTGGGATGCATGATGTGGAGGGCGGAGGTGGATGCTAACGTGACCATGATCACAAACTGTCGCTGATAATGCATCTCTGGTAAGTCCAATGCATCATTTCCTTGTCCCATCAAATCAGGGTGAGATTGATCTCTGTCTCTTTTCTACGAAACGGAACAAAAGTTTTACCCCACGCTTCTGTTCACGTTGTCATACTACATTCTGGCCGGCCGAGTTAGAAAATCAATATAGATCTGGGTTAAATTTGTTCCGACACATCACGTTTCCACGACGAATGCTCCTTGCTGGTTCAAGGAAAGCTTCCAATTTCCTACCGTCGTCAAAGCGTCATTCTGGCGTCATACTTAAAACACAACATTCAGCTGTTTTACTCCTAAATGTAGGCAAACAGCACATCAATCAGGTGACCGCCGCACATAGGTAACGAGCAAGCGTAACGCTTGTAACACCTGCTGAACCAAGTAACACCACTGTTAACTGTTTGGAACGTGATTTCAAGGGGCACTCCGTAGTGATCATCACCACGATGGCTAGTGTGACGGGAACCTCTATTACAAACGTGCCGATGTTGCGTGATTTCCATGCTTTTCTTGCTAATCTCTTCGGCCACGTGATGTTGCTAG
>JXXB01015579.1:0-10012 GCA_000956275.1 Anopheles koliensis
GACGGTGCAACCATTTGGCGCGGTTATGCGAATTTTCGAGCGTAGCGATTTTGCCAGGCACGAATTCGATTTTTGTTCACACACCATTGTCCCGTTCAGGAGGAAATATCATCAAGTAAATAATGCGCTTCATCGTACATCTTTTCGTACTTCGATGCATCTAAAATATTCGTCATTTGGCGATGCCATCGTTTAATCGATGCCAAAGAAAAACCGCGCTAGGCGTGACGAAGAAAACTTATTAACAGATGAAACATAGAAGGTGCCTTGCTGAAAACTCATAACCTAAGTAGTCTCATATCGCTAATACTGGATGATCCTACTAATAACAAACTGTCGGATGGTTCTTCGTTCCGAGAATGTTGCAGGAAGCAGCGGTTGCCCCATCCATTTCGTAATCAACAAGTCGAATTTCTTCGAAATGGTTTGAATTAGAAGAGATTACCATCAATGTAATGCTGGGGAATTGATACACAAACAGTAAAAGAAGCGCGTCGAAGCAACAAATGTTATTGCCAACGAGGTTGAGGACGAATTTCAAGGTTAGAATAACTTTTCAAGGTTAATAACAAAATATTCTAAGAAGCCGAGCCATCATGAATTTTCAAATAAGTAAAAACAGGGATAATATTTACCAGCTTAACAGTAACAATAATGAAAATCAGAAGAAAATTCCCTATTCCACAAAAAAGATAAGAACAAAATTTCAGAACAACAACACCACAATAAAATTGCATGTATTTTAAAATTTAACAAGAAATTTAAACAGAAATAATAGCATATTGATAATAACCGTGGTAATTGAAACAAAAAGGAATAAATATCAACATCATAGTCAAAATAATATATCTGTCAACATGAGCATGAAAATTTTAACGTAAAACAAATTAAAAATTGACCTGGCCATACTTAATAAGTTTTCTCCTCGATGCAATTTGAAAAACATGTTTCTGGTAATTTATTTCATAAAAATAAAAAAACATTCGCAAAGTTTTGAAAACTTTTGTGTGAAAAATATGTTTTATTTTTTTACAAAAAAAATGAGTGGTTTAATCGCCATAATACCTTAAGTCACTCGTGTATTAATGTGCTCTTATCCTGAACCAACCATGCACCAAGTCAAGACTTTCTCCGCCCTGTAAGAAAGTCTCTTACTCGTCCCTAATGCGCTTTATTAGTGACGAAAAGCGTGCTTTTGATGCTGCTACTTCTGCCACTGCTCGTCGACAAACACTTCACGTGGGTAAACACCTTCTACCCCCGCGGACAAGTGAAGCCTCTATTTACCCCGGTCTCGAGCGCCAGGAAGCGAAGGATGGCAAAAGATGCACACTTACAAAAAAAAAACGGGGCAATTAGAGACGGGCCGGGCGCCTATCGCCCATCGTGGAGAGGACAGTTAGTCGTAGTCGACGGAGGGGGTACCGCGGGAGAAGCACGGGGATCGAACCTTTCCGGTCGTTCTAATGAACAGATATTTTCGAAGAAAACAACTATCCAAACAGTGATCCGTTTGTGATCCCTTGGCTGGTAGGATAAGGAGAGAAAGGGTGGGTTGGGAGGGGGAGGAATATTTCACATGTTCGTCACGAAAAGCCCAACCACACGAGAGGTGTGTACGTGTGCGTGTGTGTGTACAACAACACAATCGATCAACACAACACGCACGACGACGACGACGGACCGGGAATGCTTTTCCCAGCGAGTCTATTTGCTCTTGCCGCGCGCACTTTAGCACTCCCGTACATCGACGAAGGGCCATGTCTTACGTGCCGAGTTTCGATCTTCTCGTCTGCGAACGTTCATCTTCATACCGCTGCCTTTTTACGACTGTTTACCCGCACACACACACGACCAGGTAGTACGTGACCTCTTAACACATTACCTTACGTCCCGTGTACTGGGATGAATAGAAAAAACCGAGCCTCATTAAGCGCCTGCTAACTTGAAGGGCTAATAAAGGCTCGAAACCCGTCGCCCAATGGGCGAATGGTTCGGTTTCATCGGCGTAAGACTGGTGGTCTTGGGCCAAATTTTCCTCGCCTTTCAGCAAACACACTCACATAAATGCGAAGGAAGGAAGCGTTTTCCCTTTTCGGTGCGAGCACAAATTACGGCAGCACGTACCCCACACGACATCCATCCCTTCTCAGGGGCAGGGGGGTGGTGGGAGGGAAATTTTCGGATCGATTAGCACCTCAAACGGTTGGGCCGGGTCCACGTGGTTGGCACATACAAATAGTGACGGACCAATTTACAGATCCCTGTCAATCGGTAACGCAAACGATCTACACAACAAAACCGCACCGAGCCACCAACGAGGAGAAAGGCTGGTCACGTCGGCGGGCAGGGGAAAGGGGAAAAGATGCACCCGGGGTAGGCACGGGTTGTACCCGTACAGGCCTCGAGGAACGTTGTCGAACCGAGAAACTCGGCGTGGGCAGGGACGAGAGAAGATGAGAGAGAGAGAGCGAAAAAAAGTCACACACAAAACCTCACCAGAAACAACGATTGTTGTCTGCGAACCCTTCGACATCGGCTTGTCCGTGGTCCGCCCACGGACTAGCCCACGGTGGATGCTGCGGAAGACACCCGCAGTGGGACGTTCCTTGATATGGCTTCTTCTTGAAAACGAGCGACAGAGAGAGAGAGAGAGACAGCGAAACAAATGAAACAAAACCAGAACCCCGGAACGCCCGGGCTGCAACATGAGGCACATGAGAAAGTGACGTAAAAACCGCAACTACAGCGCCGGGTTTCGTGACCTCTGAAACCGATCTCCGTGGTGGCGCGTCCGTTTTGCGACGACGTCGCACGTCCCGCGCGGGAGCTTCCCATGAGAACGTCCGCTTCCCAAGCGCGCCCGCGGACGTGGCATTGAAATCGTCCGCCGCGCGTGTTTTGCATTGCAGGCATTTAATTACGTCCAGTTGACGTTCGGGCGGTGAGTCAGAACGATTACACGAACTTCCAAGAACTCGCGATAGACAGGTTTAATTGCGGCTGCATGCGGGTGATGCGCGGTGACTCACACGCTCGAATACGGTTCCGATGGGGTTGAGTTTAAGCTGAGCTGACTGTGAAACGCTCCGATAGAGTCGTCAAACGAGAAATGATTAATGATCGTACAACTATTTCACTGCCCTCCCTCCCAAAAAAATCGGTTAAACTCTTTTCTCTTTCTTTCACTCTCAATCACAATCTCCGCGTCATCGGCGGAACGTTCACTTCCTCCCCCTTGGGAGGCTTAAAAGGTGGCAGAAACAAATCTTCGACACCTCCTCCCTCCCTCCACACATATCTTCGATGGCGTAACAAGACAGTGATTTAGATAGCGTTCTCCCTCCCCAACGATAAGATACGACCCAGAGGGAAGGCTTTTGAGACGGTCCGGCCGCCGCAAACGCGACCGGGAGGTTTTGGAATTTTCGGAGCACATGCTCTCCATGTTGCAATCAGATATCGAAGCTGTGGAGCAGTGCACGGTCGCGAAGTCGCACGTACGCAGCGTTGTTTACGCTCGCAACGCTTTCTTACATGTACCAAAAAAAAAAAACAAAAAATCAACAAGACACACATTCCGCACCCTCTCATAAACCAAGCTTCCCACTAGCCGGGCGGAGAAGCTTCCCCGGGGAGCCGTTGAGCCGTAGCCACACACCGGCGTACACACATTGTATCTTGTATCAGCCCCGGTGCCCAGCGGGCCATCGGGTTTTAGAGCGAGGTGGTGAGAGGAAAGAGAGAAAAAAATAACCCCGACACCAACATCTTCAGTTTATTGCTCCCCGGGCAGAGTTTGGTGGGTATGCTAATTGCTTACATTTTGGCACGGGACGCTGGCGGTGAAAGTCTTGCCATTTTTGTGCGCCATTTATGGGCGGATTGGTTTGTTTTTTTTTGGGTTGAGAACAACGTGGGCCAAAGGGTCACCATCGGCGATTCGAATCGGACGCACGCGCGTGTGTGTGTGTTTGAAAAATGTGTGAGTTTTTTTTATTGGACAGGGAAGGGCTTTCGAAAACATCCACCCCGAACGAAGCACCTGAGCTAATGATGACGAAATTGCGTTCGCTGTTTAAATACCCCAAAAGCAGCAGATCTTGCCAACAAAACTACAGCGTTACAACGTTTGTTATCTTCAGTTCGGTGGGCAAATAAAACACGTTCGGTAGGGTTGTTGTTTACTTCGGCAACAGACAGTACGGAACCAAACAAAAACACCGAACGAACCGTTTCGGCAGGTTGGCCATAGTGTGATATCGACGGTAAGAAATTGGAATTCTAACTATATGAACTATTTTGATACGGCATTGGCCAAATTGGAGCTCATGTTCCTGATAAACATAGTAAAAAACTTCCATTCTGAGCTAATCGAACGTTCAAAATTTATGCAAATTTGATAAAAATGTTCAGGGCCATTCGAGAAATGTTCTTCTATTCCGTGGAAGATTTTCCATTGTTTCTTTTTATTCGTGCTTCGAATTACAGAAAAATAGACAGAAGGTTATAAACGAAAAATAGAAAACATAAAATAAAGTTAAATCAAGTCGTTGGAGCACTACATGAAGAAATTTCAAATCGGCCATTCTGAGCTTCAAAAACCATTCTGATTTAAGATCAAAAGATTTAAGAAATTTAAGATCGTCCAAAAAACGTCCATTATGATCTTATCAAAAGTTCAAAACTTAATGCAAATTTAATAAAAATTTACAGGGCGTTCAAGAATTGTTCGACTATGCCGTGAAATATAGTCAGTTTGTTCCTTTTATTCGTGTTTCTAATAACAGAAAGATCGATAGAAGGTTATAAACGAAATGTAGAAAACATAAAATAAACTTTAATAAAGTCGTTGGAGCACGATATGAAGAAATTTAAGATCGAGGATATAAAAACGAATTAAAAACGTTTCGTTGGTCGAAATTTGTAACCCCTCTTGATGAAAGATTTCCTTTCTTTTAAACTGACGATTTACTTGCTAAATATTCCAAATTTTTCCCCTGTAGTGTTATCTTTTACCATACGAAAATACGCTCGGAATAAATCTCCATGATGGTGTCTCTATTGTTCGTCCATCTGCCAGTGGTGGTGCCGAGTAATTTCTTTCACCGATCATGGTTACGACACCTCTCCATGCAAAACACGCTCGCCCAACGAGGAGGCTTTCTGGCTCAACCTGGCACTGCCACGAACGTTCTGGTGAAAAGAACACTAGACTGCGGTAATCAAGCCACGTTCCGTACGACCGTCTGGTTCACACGGAATATTCCGCCAATATTTCGCTCCTAACCCACATTCTCATCCACTTGCTGTGCGAGATGTAAATAGGAGACCACGAGACTCGCGTGTGCATGTGGGCATGACGTACTCGAAAACACTCACACTTCCACCCGAAACAATGGTGCTCCGTGTGCCGAACCAAACGGACGAGCACACGTCCGGCACAGGATAAGAGAACCGAGGCTTTTTTCTGCACTCCCGTTTCCAGTCCGTACCGCATCAACGTTTAGACGTTCGCGAAACCGCGACCACTCCTGAAACCCGGCACTGAAGCAGCCTCCAAAAAAAAATCGAATGGCGCAAAAGCACGGAAGCACTCGACGGGAATGGAGGCAACTAGCGAACCCACTGTGCGCCCACTAACACCCACCGAAACTGGCCGGGCGCCGCCGGGCGAGGATGTAATAAAAATTTATGCTTAAAAAACGCGCCCACCACCAGCGTGAAGCTGGCAACTGGCATGTTTTATGTACGTGAAAATTGCACCCGCGGCCGAGTACGAGGACATTGACACTCTCCGTGCCTTTCGCTGCTGGGATGTTCGCTTGGTTGTATTTTTTTTTAGTTTGTAGGCAAATTTCACATAAGTTTTCATATTTTATGTGTTCACGGCTGTTCCGGGCGTGTGTGCATTCCCTCCCGGGGAAAGGGTGGACGACAGCCAGCAATGCCCTTTCCTGTACCAGGGGTCTGGTTGGCCGGCTCGGGATGTAATACCCGTCAGTTACAAACTTTTCAACACCCAGGATGACCCCTGAAACCGCGCGAAGAGAAATTCATCATCATCCAATGCAAAAAGTGACCACCAGCGTGCGGTCATAGGTCACATTTCGGGGTGTAAAAAAGGCATCACCCAGCGAAAGCTTGTCTAATTTTTCGATACACCATAACAGCAAAAAGACTCACGGCGCATTTCGAAATTTTCATCAGATGCTGTAGTTTGGCCGCTTATTTTTTGTCTGAGTTATTCAATAAAACGTTGAGTGAAGGGAGCGAAACGCTACAACCGACTGACGCGGGTGTGATGCGTTTCGCGGATGCAACAGGAGATTTTGTTTAAATTTCACCCAAGTATTGATTTTGTTCTGTACCTTGCAAAAAAAAAAGGATCTGTAAAGAGCGGGCGACGTAAGCAGCGTGTGAAACCAATCACATTTGGGTGTGAAAATGAATTTCCAAGCGACCCAAAACCGACGCGTCATCTCGATGCAACGCGATTGTTTGCGATTTTCCGGTTCACTTGGTCGCGATTCCGCCGAACCGCAACCGGTAGAGACAGATAAAGTGCAGTTTTTAATCGTGGTAAACAAAGGTGAGGCACGCGAGAAGTACGCATTCGTGATAATCGTTCCCCGTTAATCGGTGGAGGTAATTTTACACCCGATTACGTCCCCCAGGGGACCGATTACGGCGCGTTTGGCGATGAGTAGTGAATCGGAGTATGTGTTCTTTTTTTACAGTATTTTTATTTGATGAAACAAAAAACCCAATTCGGAATCGATTTTTGTCCCTTCGGGGCGCAGAAAAAAAAAACGATTGCAACAAATTAGGACACACCGGTCGCACCAACACATGCCGGCCGATTGACCGATAAAAATCGCCGACGAAGGTAAATTTTGTTTCGCAAAACAAACGTTCAAGCAACGTTCCGAGCGAAGTAAGAAGGCAAACATGAAACTCCGCAACGAAACTGTTGCGAAACTCGGGCCTCCGCTGGGGTCGAAAACCTGAAGAGCCTTCAACCTGGGGTTCGCTTAAAAAAAATGAATTAATATTTTGGCCACCAACAAGTCGACACGATAGTTTTAAAGCTTTAACCCTCGAAAATTGATAATTTCTTCCACGCCGGAAGCCTTCCGACCGGAAACCTACCCCGTCGGTCGACCCCAAAAGCCCTTCTGGATCGATTTTAGCACCATCTGTTGCCTTACCAGATCTTTCAGTGGATGAAATTTCAAACTGTTGTCCACCAACACACACACACACATACGAAGTCGGTGCAATGAGGTTACCTGTGCACGCGATACGTATCCATTCGTCAAAATTCCCAACCCCTCGCCGTTGTGGTGGTGTGTGCAATTTTGGCACCGTGAGTGAGTCAGTGCGTCACGACCAAACACGGCTCGAAAAAGAGAGAGAGAGAGAGAAGGAGAAGACAAAATGCATTGAATGCAATTTTTTTTGCTTCCACTGTTTGTTGGAGAACCGGATTGAGTCACCAACGCGGGCGTACGGCTCACATTATTGTCTCCGTGTTCAATGGGGTAGTTTTTTTGCCTCTTGCTGTTGTTGTTGCAATTTTATTGCGCACCAAGAGACGGGAGGGGATCTCTCCAAGCCCTTCATGGCAAGGGTTTGGGGTTTTTAATTTGCATGCCAACCAGGTCGAGAGCGAGAGAGAAAAAAAACCACCACTGTGTAAAGAATTAAACATAATAATCGAGCAGCAAGTAACGAACTAAAAAAAAACACGCACACACAAAACTGTCGGTGTTTCGATCGGTTAAAGTAATCGAGATTGAAAGTGAAACGTGTGCGTTGTTGCTTGTCTGTGTGCAGTTTGACCGAGAAACGGGGTTACATTTAATGCGGATTTTACTTGTGTATCGCCACATGTTAAATTATTTACTGTATTTTTTTGCGACCAATATCATCTGCTTTTAGTGCGATTTTAACAGTTTCATTTGACACAATTTTTTACTCAATTATATGATGTGGTAAAATAAATATTTTAAAATGAAAAAAAGTCCTTTTACACGTGCAGTGCATTTTCGAGTCATTTATTTGCTTCTGTTATCTCGCGCAAAACCTTCTTTTTTAACGATAAATCGTCAAGAAAAACGCAGCAAATGGGCTCCAAAAATCGATTACGTCCCCAAACAAGGTACTCGTGCTGGTGAAATCGAGCGGCGAAAGGTGTGCCCCGTTTTTAAGTGCATTCGCTCATTCGTCATCACCGAGCTCCCGCAAAACATGAAGGAAGTTTTGCCTCATTATTTATTATCTCCCGCAGTTTGCTCGCCTTCCGATCCGCTTTTCCGTCTCCCAAAAAAAAATAAATAAATAAAAAAATACACCTTCCAAATGCTTGCGTATTGTTCCCGACCTTCCGTCAGTTGTGGTGCATTAAAAATGCATTAAACATATTTTATTCATGGCTTTTCGGGGCGGTGGCGCTCCGGAACCTCGGGCCGGTTATTATGCACAGGTGATGGCCTGTTTTTGCTACCGCTCAATATTTCACGACCCATGCCCGGGGATGCATGCAAACGCACACGAAAAACACCAACACTGAAGACCACACATGCATGTTGTAAACACCGATAGTGGACACGACGTCCGGGGACAAGATAAGCGTACATTCATCTCTGGGACATGGGGTACATCGCACCGGAACATAATACCTTTGCCACCTCACCGGTGGATGCTGCAAACGAGTGTGTTCACCTGTAGGACAAAGTCCGATCGATGGGCGACTGTGAGTTGGTGGAGTTGAGCGTGAGCCGCTTTTGATTTTATTCCACCACATCACCCTTTTTGGCTGATTGGGCGTGCGGAAGATTGAGGTGGATGCAGTTCGCCAAGCGTCGATTGGTTACGGATATTGCATGTTACATATTTGTTGTTATTTCAGGGTTTTAAGGCTGACACGATGGGACGTTATCTGCGTGTCGAAACGTTTGGGCGACATGATTGTGTTATGGATGGCGTCAAAACGAGCATAGATGGGAGAATTTTTCACAACCGTTTTTCGCCGTGGTTTGTTTTAAAGTGATGAAGAGTAAAATTAAAGAATTTGTCGAATTTTCGCAAGTAATTTGATTTGAAAAGTAGTGAAAAACTAATTCGATTATTAGTATTTTTATTTTACACTACTTTCTAAAAAAAAGTGTCGCATAATATCAATTCCGCAACCAATGATTCCAAGCGAAATTATTATTGAAACGATTCTTTTGTTTTATTAATTTCTACGATGCTCTGAAAGTGCAGTACGTATTTTCCTATAGAAGCCCCCAGGTCCTCCGATGACTTCATCACGTAGAAAATCTAAAACATCATAAAAGCGAAGCATGGCTTTAAAAACACCGGAACACAAGCAGTACACATCTTGCACAAATTTCATTAGAGTTTTAATTCGCTCTGCATGCGAAGCCAAAAAATGGGTGTCCTTTGGCTCTATTTTCTCTCTTCTCTCTCTCTCCCTCGTCCTTCTGTCAACGGAACACGTATGAATTCGATCGATCCGTCCCCGAAAAAAAGAACCACCCAGCTTCGGGAATGACGTGGCGTCGCGCCGGGCGCTCGTGAGTTTAAAAAGCACCCGGGCCTCGCTTGGCGAACATTTTATTCCCTGCCACCATTACAGTGGCCCGTTTCAATTGCAGCCCAAAAGGGCAGGACCGAAGCAACAGCAACAACAACAAAAAAACTACCTCATCCGAAAAACCCCTAATGGCCACCGCAAAATGTACGCCATTTGCGCCCCCCGGGTGGGGTTGGTTTTGAAAATTTGTTCCTTAAGGTGGGACATTCGAACAAAAAAAAAGGGGTGCTCGCAACATAAAACTGGCGCCACACGCAACGGAAATGACTTCAAACGAATGGAGATGAAGCGCAAAAAAGGAAATACACGCGGGAACGACGCACGGAAAATGCAAAATGAACGCAAGGGAGAGATCAGGCAATGGAAAAGCTGTGGGGTTAGAATTAAGGACGGTGTTGTGGAAATGTC
>JXXB01015611.1:0-12048 GCA_000956275.1 Anopheles koliensis
CGAGCGCTCGATCATTTCCGCACCGCTGCGTAGCGAGCGGCTAACGCCTGGATGCAAACCGAGCACGAATCGGTACAACAGGCCCAGCGCCAGGTGCTTCCTGTACGCCGGGGACGCATCCGGCAGCACGCAGTCGGGTTTCAGCTCTCGCTCCAGTATGGTTAGCGCTTGCGCAAATATCGTCCCACCAAACAGTGACTTCCCGGCTAGGTAGGCCTCGGTTTGCTGGGCGTGAACGAACGACGGGCTGATGCCACCGTAGCAGATTACGATGGAGGTGCAAAGTTTCCGCTCGGGGCACAACTGGAGCCGGAAGGCACCGTTTACGTACGCACGGGAGTTCTGTGCCACCGGCATGATCTTGTACGAGCGGAATGTTGTGCTAACGTGATCGTACGCCGGCAGTCGGATGGTCGTGAGAACGCTCCTGTGCATGTTCAGCTTCAGGAAGTCCTGCGGAGACACGCTGAGGAGGTCGCTTTCACTAGAGCACACTGCGAGAGAGAGAGAGAGGATTGGTTTGACATGTGCAGCAAAACATTGGCTACTAGGATGACAACACCTCACGCCTGTCACTTACTAACTGTCAGTGTTGCACCCGCGGCTTCCAGCAGCAAAAACACATCGGACGGGAACTCCGGATGTTGGTGTTTGATCATCAGGTTCCCCCCGATCGTGCCCACGTTCCGTACCGGCAGATTCGCAACGCGTCGCATATGCTTGGCCAGCTGCGCGAGGTAGGTGAAGTTCAGATGTTCTTCGGCCGTTTGCTCGAGCAGTGCGATAAACTCGGTCAGCGTAAGACCAGCGCCAACGACCAGCTCGTCGGTGATCGTGTGCCGACGCAGCTCCTCGACCGAACTCAGGTCCAAGAACACGCGCAACCGGTCCGACCGCCGGTACACTCCATGACCGGTGCTGCCCGCGACGAAAGCGTACGGTTCGGTATTGCCGATCGTGTGCAGCACATTGAAGGTTTCCGCAAGGGACGTCAGCTTGAACCACTTGCGACCATCGGCAAACGTGAGACATCGTGGGACGGAGGTTTTCGGGCACGCCCGTACGAGATCCTCGATGTCCAGCACCGGCGGTTCCTGATCCCTATCGTTGGCGAACGATTTGAACGCGTCCAGAATGGGCCGGTATCCGGTACACCGGCAGATGTTCCCATCGAACGCTTGTTCGATCTCGGCCGCACTCAGATTGGACTCCAGCGCTTCCTCAACCTCCTCGTTCCGTGGGATCTTGTGCAGCTGTTCTTTGCGGGCCGCTAGCAAGCTGTACATGTTCATGACCATGCCCGGTGAGCAGTAGCCACACTGCGACCCACCATACTCCGCCAGGCGCCGCTGCACTGGATGATAGGCACCCATTTTGTGACCCCCGATGCCTTCCACGGTGAGAACGTCCAACCCGTGGCAGGAGAAAACCAACACCAGGCACTAGCGAAGCAAGATGAGCAGGGAAAAAGTCCGATTACAATGAAGTTATTAAAACCGATTAGCTGCTACGGTGTCCGTTGTCGTACCGAATTCGCTGCCCACGTGCGGCGTTCTCGCTTGACCGGATGGTGTCCGGAGAGGGTTACCACACACGCACCGCACCCACCCTCCCGGCACATGAACTTGGTGCCTTTCAGATGCGCATGGTCGCGGATGAACGTGTTCAGCGAAGTGTCGACCGGGACGGTTGCGGCGTTAACTGGAATGGTACCGATTGCCCCTAATTAATGGCTGTTGGAAGTCAATTGATCGTAGGAACGGGCAGCAATCGGTGGTAGTAAAAAGTAACAAAAGTAAAAGTGACCACCAAGCGTCGGTGGATGGAATGGCGGTAAATGGCGAGCTAGGTTTAAAATTCTAGCCATTCCCGTTCACGGTTGGAACTGCGCGCGTTGTACGCGATACGAGCACATCAATTATGCGTGTTGTCGGAACAAAAAAACACTTAAATGGTGTGCCTCAGGTGAATCAGATAGATTAATCTCCAATGGGCTAAGAATTCCCCCCAAGTTCGTTAGGTTCGTTTCGTACGGAAAAGCTGTAGCATTTGAGAACTATTTCAATTAAAGTGCAACTCAGCATGCCGTAGGAAATAGTTGGGATGCTTTCCAAATGCCACCTGAGGCCGTTTGAGGCTGCCAACGCTGCATTCCGTCGGTAGGCCGTCCGCACCGATGCAGATCAATTCACGCATAGGAAATTCGATCACAAAGGTGCACGAGATCCACCCTTACCCGCGTACAGCCGCCCGTTGATCGTGAATCGAATCTCCTCCTCGTCCATCTGTTCGGTGACTCCAGCCGCAGGGACACACAGACACAAACAAAAAACACACACACACAACGTATCCGACGTGAAAGTGAAGCAAACGGCGCACGACCCAGTCGTAAAAAGATGGTTCACTTCAGTGGGAAAATGCGGCAGCCCGAAAAGCAGACGCGTTGTGCACTCGATCGAGGCAACCGGGGAACTGTTACCGATTTTTCGAAATCATCGAACGGGAACCTGGCCAGCTGGGTTGTGTGTGTGTGTGCATGTGTGTTGTATTCGCGTGGCGTCGATTTAAAAGGCAAAAAAGTCGGACCCCGACGCATTTCCCGGGCGCTCCCCGCACTCCACCGATTCCCTTTACGTTCTCAGCACCCAGGCTTTGGTTTCTACGAGCGCGCGTGAAAGGACGAACTCGGCCCGGGGACGGAGGGGGCCGAGTGCAGTGAGGCGTGCAATATGGTGGCTGGCCTGAAGCCCGTTGGTCCGTTGGCCAGCTGTAGAGAGGTAGTTAGTCTTCGATTTGCGCTTGGATTGTGCACCAGTGGCGCCATCAGTGTAGTGCCTCAAGCGATGGCGGCGTCGGAAGTCGTCATGCATGTGAAGTTTACCATCAACGGCAAACGTTACCAGGGTACAGGACACCAGGCTTCTCGGGGTAGCTCTGCCTCTTTGGTTGACCAAATGTCTTGATCGCTTTTCCTCTACTTTCCACGTGCGGTTAGTTTCGTCGGATCAGCTACCGATAGATGCGTCGCTGAACACCTTCATCCGCACCAAAGCACACCTGACGGGGACCAAGTTTATGTGCCTAGAGGGTGGCTGCGGTGTGTGCATCGTGAACGTCGTCGACACCCATCCCGTCACCAAGCAACGCATCACCTTCTCCGTGAACTCGGTTGGTGCCTTTCGTTCTCAGGTGTCGTGACCGAATTTTCACACGCTCCAAGTGTGTAGTGCTTGTTTTCAGTGTTTTCCTGTCATGGCATGGACATCCTCACGGTGGAGGGCATCGGTTCGAAGGCGTCCGGCTATCATCCGGTGCAGGAGCGTTTGGCTCAGTTCAACGGGACGCAGTGTGGCTTCTGCTCGCCCGGCATGGTCATGAGCATGTTCAGCTTGCTCGAGGCCAACAACGGCTGCGTTACGATGGAGGACGTGGAAAAGGGGCTGGCCGGCAACATCTGTCGCTGTACCGGGTACCGGCCCATTCTGGACGCGTTCAAATCGTTCGCCATCGATGCCCCGCCGGAGGACAGCTTGACACGCCGGGCGCTGGGCATCGTTTGCCAGCCCGACATCGAAGATCTACCCAAGAGCGCCCGCTGCGTTGGTTGCGAACGTGAATGTTCGGCGAAGGGTTGCTTCGATGAGACGGTGGAACTTCATTTCTTGCAGGAAACGTTGGATCGACGCTGGTACCGCGTACGCACCGTCGACGAGATCTTCGATGTGCTCCGTGAGGAGGACGCTGGCGTTGGTTCCTACATACTGGTGGCGGGCAACACCGGCCACGGTGTGTACAGACGGTCGAAGGATCTACGCGTGTACATCGACGTGCGCAATGTGGAGGAACTGCGAAACTACTGGATCGGTAGTTCCGTCATCGTCGGTGCCAATGTGACGCTGTCCGAGTTTATAGGCATGCTGCGGGAGGCATCCCGAGCGGATCGTCGGTTCACGTACTGCAGCGAACTGGCCCGGCACGTGGAGGAGATCGCCCATCCGGCGGTGCGCCATGTTGGAACCATCGCCGGCAACTTGACACTCAAACACCGTCATCCGGAGTTCCCGTCCGATTTGTACGTGCTGTTTGAGGCGCTCGGTGTCGAGATGACGATCGGTAAGCGGGGCAAAATCCGGGCTCAAAATCCAACCGAAGCAACCTGCTTTCTTTCACTCACTACGTTCGCCACGTGCGTATGTGTGTTGTTTTTAAGCTTCCCCTAGCGGAGCGATGGAAAAACTGTTACCGGGCCAGTTCCTTGGCTTCAACATGCACCGGCGTGTATTGCTGAACATCACCCTCCCGCCCCTGGACTCGGATCGGTGCGTGCTGCGAACGTACAAGGTAGCGGCAAGGGCGCAAAACGCCGCCGCCCATGTCAACGCCGCCTTTCTGTTGCGGTTGTGCGCACGCAAACTCAACGTCGAGCAGGCGAGCCTTTGCTTCGGTGGTATCGGACCGAAGGTAGGTGGTTGGTTTTTCCCTCCCTAGCGTAAACTTTCCCGCTAAACGTGCTTGTTACGGCGTGTTGCTGTTGATGATCTTGAAACTGTTTGATTGTTGCTTTGATGCGATATTCTCCCTCATTAACTATTTCATACAATCTGGTGCTGTATGAATAGTTTATCGATCGTTTGATTCGTTCGTAGAGAAATACTAATGCGGCTATTCCGAAATGGTAAATACTGTCAAAAGTGTTTGTTGTTGTCATATTGATTTCAGCTTTATTTGCTGTCATATTTGTTTGTTTACATTTCGATCAGTGTTGTGCTTCAAGATTCAAGCTCTTTTGCTTTAGTTTATTAGTCGTTATTCTAAGTTTATTTTAAAGAATGTATCGAAAAACACATTCAAATGAAACAATTTTTACTCGTAAAATCATTCGTACACGAGCAGATAGTTAAAATCACGCGACCCACCTGAGCCTACTTTGACGGATCTGACAGTATATTTCACAGTGTCATATAATCGCACCAGATTGGTAGTTAACTATTTTGTTGTACCTTTTTTTCCGTCCCCCATTAGTTTTCCCACGCCACACGGACTGAACAATATTTGGAGGGTAAGAATCCGCTCAACAATGTGATACTCCAGGAGACGCTTGCCGTACTGAATGCCGAACTGGCCGGTGGCCAAACGGAACCCTCCACCGGTGAAGCCGCCTATCGGCGGCAGGTTGCCGTGGGTCTGCTGTATCGTTTTATCCTGCACATTGCGCCACGCGATCGTCGCGTCGCCAGTCCGGTGGTCCGTTCGGGAGGGTCGGCCATACCGCGACCCCTTTCCAGCGGTGCTCAGTCCTTTGATACGTACCCGTCCAACTGGCCGCTAACACAAGCGCTACCGAAGCTGGAAGCCTTCGCTCAGACGGCCGGCGAAGCGATCTACGTAAACGATCTTCCCAGCCGGCCGGACGAACTGCACGCGGCGTTTGTGTTGGCCACCGTCGCAAGGCGTCCGATAGTCGGGATCGATCCCACCGGGGCACTCTCGGTTCCGGGCGTGGTTGCGTTCTACTCCGCCAAGGACATCCCGGGGGAGAACGATTTCGCTGTGCTGAAGGGTAACATTAATACGGCCTATCCGTTTCGAAATGTCCGCGAGGAGATCCTGTGCAGCCGGGACGTGTTGTACCATGGACAGCCGATCGGTTTGGTGGTGGCCGAGACGATGGCATTGGCGAACGAAGCTGCGGCGTTGGTTGAGGTGTCGTACGGTGAGCCCACCGATCATGGGCCGATACTGCCCACGGTGGAGGATGTGCTCGCACAGGCCAACGCGTCCACCCGCGTTCAAACCCTCGAACCGGACGTCGTGGGACGTTCGTACCATCGTGCGATGAGTACGGCGGGCACGGTGAAGATTACCGGCAGGTGTCACTTCCGCGGGCAAGCTCATTTCACGCTCGAACCGCAGACTTGTCTGTGTGTGCCGTCGGCGGATGGATCGGAGATGACGGTCTACAGTGCCACACAGTCCACCCACATGGCGCAGATGGCCATCGCCAAGTCGCTTGGTTTGCGCCAGAGCAGCGTCCACGTGATCGTCGGCCCGGTGGGAGGATCTTACGGTGGCAAACTGTCGCGCGGTGCATGGGTCGCTAGTGCGTGCGCGTTGGCCGCACACCTAACCCGACGCTCGGTTCGCATGGTGCTGACGTTCGAAACGATGATGCAGGCGCTCGGCAAGCGTACCGGTGCCCGCTGTGAGTACGATATCGACGTGCGGCCGACGGATGGGCGTATCGTGCGGCTCTCCAACACCTACAACGAGGATATGGGAGCCTCGAGCTACGAAGTAATGTCGGGGCTCTTTCGGGAAGCGTTCCGAAACTGCTACAGCGACGTTAGCTGGCGGTTGCGGTTGCGGGGCGTACTGTCGGACGCACCGAGCACCACCTTCCTACGTGCACCCAGTACGGCGGAATCGATCGGAACCATCGAGACGATCATGGAGCACATCTCGTTCACGACCGGTCTCGATCCGCAGACGGTGCGGCTGGCCAACATGGAGCCGGGCAATAGCATGGCCACACTGCTGCCCGCCTTCCACGAGCAGGTTGACTACCGGAAGCGGAAGGACGCCGTCGATCGGTTCAACGAGACGAATCGCTGGAAGAAGCGTGGCATTGCGGTCGTCCCGATAGGCCATCCGATCACCTACCTAGGCGGCATGAACGCTTGGGTTTCGATCTATCACGTCGATGGCAGCGTTGCCGTCACGGTCGGTGCACCCGAGATAGGGCAGGGCGTTAATACGAAGGTGGCGCAGGTGATCGCCCACACGCTCGGCATCCCGCTGGCGCTGGTGTCGGTGAAGCCGCACACGACCATCGGTTCACCGAACTCGCTCATCGAGGGTGGCAGCATCAGCACGGACCTGGTGGCGTACGCGGCCCGCCGCGCCTGCGAAACGCTGCTCGAACGCATCCGCCCAGTACGGGAGGACAACCGGACGGCATCGTGGGAAGCGATCGTGCAGACGTGCTACCAGCGGCGCATCGATCTAACCGCCTCGTACAACACCAAGCGGGCGGATCTGCGCGCCTACACGGTGTGGGCCCTGTGCGCCACCGAGCTCGAGCTGGACGTGCTCACCGGCCAGGTGCAGCTGCACCGTGTGGACATCCTCGAGGACACGGGCGAAAGCATGAACCCACTGCTGGACATCGGCCAAATCGAGGGTGCGTTCGTGATGGCGCTCGGGCTGCACGTGCTGGAGGAGTTGCGGTACGATCGGGGCACGGGTGCACTGACGAACTATCGCACGTGGAACTACAAACCGCCCAGTGCCCGCGACATCCCGATCGACATGCGGGTACGGCTGCTGCAGAAGAGCTCCAACCCGGCCGGTGTACTACGCTCCAAGACGACCGGCGAACCGGCGTACAACTTAGGCATCACGGTACAGTGCGCGTTGCGATACGCGCTTATGGCCGCACGCCGCGATGCCGGCCTTCCGAACGAGTGGCTGGAGCTGGGTAAGTCATCCATCCATATTGTTATCCGATTTCTACTCCGATCGCCTCACGGACTTTATCTCCTTCCCAGGGACTTCATCCACACCCGAGAAGATGCTCGCACTTACGGGCACAACGATCGATCAGCTCGTTTTGCATTAAGCTAGAGTTACGACCGAATTCGTCCGTAAATATTTAAGGTTAGAGATTAAAGCTTCGGGATATTGACTGTATCCCCGCAGAACTAACTAATAAAATAAAAACCAAAAAAAAGCATTCGCTTGATTATAGCTTTGAAAAGTGTATCGTATAATTTATTCCATTCGTAGTAAATAGTAAACATGTTTATAATGATCAGATAAGTAATTCGTTCCGATAGTCCATTGAGCGGGTGGATTTGAGATAAAAAAAAGGTTTGGGTGTAGCAAATCTGGCATTGCTGCAGCACCCGGCGCTCTTATCGCGCCGCACTGTTCCGTTGTTGTGCATTCATACAATCAATCATCCAGTCCCGGCCATCATCACCTAACCTCATTCATACATCGTTCACTATCTCTCTATCTTTCCCTCTCTCTCGCGCGCGCGCATATATACTACATTACAAACGAGCCCGAAGTGCCTCGCACCTCTCTCATTCACGCGCAGAGATAAATAATTTGCCATCAATATCGCATGCCTAGCGCCCTTTTCCTAACCCCACACCTAAGCCCGTACACCAACCAGGTCAATCATTTCAATAGCGCCTACTACTGTCACGGTTTAGTATGTGCATGCAACTGGTTCGTATTGTTTTCGGTTTTGGTGTGTGCTGTTTTTATATTTCCGCCTTTTTTTGCTAATAAAACTGTTGCTACCTAGCGTGCTACGCCAGCGTCCGGCGTCGTCCGGTGCGATAGACCTTAGCTAGAGCTCCCGGTATCGTTCCGTTCTTATCTGTCCAATAGGAGAAGAGCTAAATTACACAAGATTCTGCAAGCGGCGGCTGAGCGACGAGACCTGTGCATCGGAGCGTCTTCCATCGTCAGCTCTTGCGAGTGTGTTTTTATTTCGTTTTCTTTTTGTTTGCCCGCCTCACACACCACCGCCTAAGCCTAAGCTAGTTTGTCTATCCTCTAGAAAGTTACGTCCTACGGAGGCGCTTCAAGTATCACGTATAAGTTACTTCCCCTCGCGCAACCCATCCCACCACATTCACGCGCCCAAGCACACCCCAATTTGGCTGTGAGGGCTGCTGCGGTGAGGGGTTGCGTTCGTAATGCGACCGAAAAGGCGCCGCGTTCCGGAAGGGATGTGCCCGGAAGTAAAGCTGTACTGAAACATACATCTTCGCGTTCCGCGCGATCTACGGCACACGGTCACGGCGATCGTTAAGTCTTTGATTTTGTCTTGTACGTTCGTTTCTTAATGTGTGTTTTTTTGCCTGGCCGCTTTTAGCTACCCTTTTGTTTTACACGCTAAACGATTTGCTAAACTAAACGAAGCGAAACATGTCACTTAATACAAGGCAATTTGTAACGTCGCGGTTTTTTTGTTTTTGGCTTCTTGCTCTACTCTACAACTACCACTACTAGCTGCTACTAGCGCCTACGTTTGCCGGTTCGCGCGTGGAGGGCAAAAATACTGCTGCATGTAATCGCCGCCAGCAAAGGTGTTTTAGGAACGAACATCGTGTCCACCACGCGACCACTGCTGGTGTGGAAATCACCAGGTACTTACGCTACCTGCTGCATCTGGTAGAGCTTCGCGTAGATCCGATTCTTTGCCATCAGTTCGTCGTGCGTTCCCGACTCGACGACCACACCATTCTGGATGACGCAGATCAGGTTCGCGTTCTGTATCGTGGTCAGCCGGTGGGCAATGATGATGCAGGTGCGCCCGGTACGCGCGTGATCGAGCGCATTCTGCACGATCTTCTCGCTCTGGTTGTCCAGCGCGGACGTCGCCTCGTCCAGGAGTAGGACGCGCGGGTTACGCACCAGCGCCCGGGCGATTGCGATACGCTGCTTCTGGCCACCGGATAGCTGGGCGCCCTTGCTGCCGAGGCTTGTATCGTAACCCTTCGGCAGGTTCACGATAAACTCGTGTATGTTCGCCATCTTGGCCGCCTCGATAATCTCCGGCATGGCGATCTCGCGCGAGTTATCACCGTACGCAATGTTCTCCGCGATGGTGCGATCGAACAGGATCGGTTCCTGCGACACCAGACCCATCTGCGAACGGATGCGGCTGAGCGAGAAGTCGGTCGTTGAGGTACCGTCAATGTCCACTTTGCCACTGTCCGGGTCGTAGTAACGAAGCAGCAGCTGGATGCAGGTAGACTTTCCACAACCGGACGGACCGACCAGCGCCACCGTTTGCCCTTTACCGATGTCCAAGTTGAGTCCCTGCAGCACGGGTACGGTTGGGCGCGTTGGGTAGCGGAACTCAACGTCCGTAAACTTAATATCGCCTTCCGTGCGCTGCAAGCAAACGGCGGATGTCTTTAACGTTCCACAGCCACAAACATCCCCAAGTCTTTCTAGCTTAAGCCTACCTGTGATAGCGAGTGGTACGAGGTGGATGGATTGTGCATTCGCGGTGTACGGTCGAGCAGCTTCATGAGACGTCCCGCCGAAAGGATGGCAGAGTTTACGTTCGGGGCGTACGCCAACGCTTGTCCCAACATCCACGCCCCGAAGATGAGCGCTTCCGAGACTCTGCAAAGCGAGATATTCGTGTTACGCAACCAGTGCCTAGCGTACACAGCCCCCGAAAGTCCACCACCACTTACTTGATGACATCCTTGTACTCGAGTTCCTTTTCCGACACCAGCTTGCCACCGTAGAATAGGGCCAGCCCGTATCCGGCAAAAGGCATCACTTGACCCAGCGCAAACACCGTACCACGCAGGCGGGTCTTCCGGCGGCAGGCTTCGTCTATCTTGACCGTCTCGTCGCCGTACCGCTGGAGGACGTGCTTTTCCTGGCCCAAGCTGGCCACCGTGCGGATGTTCGAGATAGCTTCCACCGCCAGCTTGGTGGCACCTTCCAGCGATTGCTTCTCCTTCAGGCTGCTCATCTGCGAGTAGCGCGATTCGAGCGTAATCGAAGCCAACGTCACCGGTATGGCGATGATCGAGACGAGCGTGAGGTTCCAGGAGTAGAAGAACGATATGCCGACGCCGATGCAGATGGTCGATGCGGCCTGGAGCAGCGAACCGATGCGGGTACCGGTCGCTCCCTGCACGCTGGCACAATCACCCGAGAGTCGAGCGCATAAAGCACCGACCGCGTTGCGGCTCTCGTCAAACCAAGCCATATCCTGGCTGACGATCGCCTTGAACGACTTCTGGCGCAAACGCGACGTCAACCGAACGCCGGCAATGTTGAACAGGTACGTCTGGAAGAACGTACCGAGGCCGGTGATTAAACCGAGCACCAGGAACAGGAACGAGTAGAAGTTCGATTCCTCCTTCACGTACTCGGGATCAGCCACCGAAAGGATCTGCAAGGGAGTTGCGCCGTTTATAGAGATAAACCTGATCCGGAAAACTGTTTCCGCCCCTACTTACACCATACATTTCTCCGAAAAGCACCGCAAACGCGGGAAACGATGCCCCGACGACGATGGCAGCCGCACAACCGAACAGATTGTAGTGCCACTCGGGGGAGTTAAGCTTCAGCAGGCGCATCATCGAAACGGGGTACACCTCCTCCTGCTCCTCCGGGTTCTTCTCGTCCGATTTGCCGCTGTCCGACTCATCATCCGAATCGGCATCGCCGGCGGCATCCTCAACCGAGTCCTGACGCATCGAACCGGCGCTCGGTGCCATCGGAAGGGCTTCTTCGTCGTCCGTGGTTTTTTGGGAGCCGCTCGCCACCACGAGGTCGTAGTAGAGACCACCGGCCGCCATTAGCTCCTCGTGCGTACCCTGCTCCAGCACCACACCCTTGTCGATGTACACGATCTTGTCCGCGTTGGTGATGGTGGACAGCCGGTGCGACACGACGAGCGTCGTTCGGCCCTTGCTCGCACGCTCCAGCGCGTCCTGCACGCGTTTCTCGGAGTTCGGATCGAGCGCGGACGTCGCTTCGTCCAGCAGCAGTATCTTCGGATTGCGCACCAGCGCACGGGCGATGGCGATGCGCTGCTTCTGGCCGCCGGAAAGCTGGGCTCCCCGCTCACCGATCATCGTGCCGTACGCGTTCGGCAGCTTCATGATGAAGCTGTGACAGTTGGCGATCTTGGCCGCCCGCTCGATGTCGCCCTGGCTAGCGTCCGGGTTGCCGTAGCGTATGTTTTCCGCAATGGTCGTCGCAAACAGCACCGGCTCCTGGCCGACTAGCCCGATGAGCGAACGCAGCCAACCGATGTTCAGTTCGCTCACCTTCGTACCATCGATCGTCACCGAACCCTGCGCAGGTGGAGGAGATAGAAAACACACCGGATGATCCAGACGCCAGACTCTCGTAACTCTTCCTGTACATGATACCTACACTCAACGGGTCGTACAATCGCTGGATCAGCTGCAAGCAGGTCGATTTACCGCACCCGGACGGTCCAACCAGCGCCACCGTCTGGCCGGTTTTGATCTCCAGATTCAAACCCTGCAG